>JAYJME010000441.1:0-23205 GCA_036873775.1 Costaria costata | reverse complement strand
TAGCCTAGCTTATATTATAATTTGTTATTATTAGTCATATTATTCTTAGAAAAAAAAAATAAAATAAAAAAAAATTCAACTGTAATTGAGGGGAGGCTCACCAAAATAAAAGAGAATTCTATCCTAAAAAAAAAATGGAGGAGACTGAGGCGCATTGGCATACCCGATTGACAACGCCGCACACGCACCCACCATCAAGATGGGTTTCAAGCGATCCCACCACTCTTCTCAACACGAAAAAATAAACAACTCGAACGCTACAATCAGAAAGAATGTCGGGCACGCATCCGGGTGTCGAGAAAACTAGGGCGTCTCGGCAAAGACGGCTACCGGTACTCTTTAAAAACACAACTGTTGATAAGTACCATTAGCTCCGCTTGTTTCGCCGCAAGCATTTCCTCCAGCCTCGCGTTCTCCTCCTCCCCGCCCCCGGCGGCGGCCAGCTTCTCGTTCTCGGCCTTCATCGCGTCCATCATCATCTGGCAAGCACCGGTTAAGAGGCAAGGCGGTAGGTACGCAGTGAAGTTAAACCAGGGGGGGCACCACACAGGACTTTGAGAGGGCGCGACCCGCAGAGAAACGTAACACGCCAGACGATGCACCGTGTGTAAAGAGCAAGTATCAACGAATTTTCAGGGTGCCGCTTAGCGTCTTTTCGGCCAACCAGAATGCACCCCTGTCTTTATAGCCCAAACTACGCGCCGGCAACAAGCAGTTTCTCTCTGGTCGAACGCAAGGGGTGATATGTCTTGGGTCTATTTGTACGTACACAAAAGGCGCGAATGTATCCAGATATGCAGCGGAGGATCTCAACGGCAAAAATCCTTCTAATAATAGCAGGCTTGGACACTCTCGACCAACGGACAGACAGCCCGACCCCGCCGCCACCCATCACTTATGACGGAGCTTCTATTGCGCCCACCTTCATCTGCTCGAGCTCGTCCATCAGCTTGCGCTCGGCGGGAGAGCTGAAGGCGACGGCCTTCTTGGGCTGAAGCTTTACCACGGAGGCGTTCTTCGCGAAGTTACACGTAGAGAATGTGTACGGGTGATACTTCACCTCCGGTCGGATGGCGCAGAACAGGTATGTCCTGGCAGCCGTCAAAACGGGGAGGCGGGGAGAGGCCAGCGCACCAAGGCAAACAGAAACGAGGGGAGGAAGGCATCGCACATATGTTATCGAAGGAGTGTGCTGATGAAGGTCTTTTGATCACTACCATGGCATCATCCCCGCGTGTGCGTACGCTCGGAGGGATGCATAGAGCGAAGAGGGACGCGAAAAGGGGTGAGGCTGGGCATCGTTTGTATACTTTTCAAGCGGGACTTGCGAGCGTTTTAGGGATGCACGCGGTGTACGGAGGGCATCGAAACCCAATGTGTTCCTTTTCATAGTCGCAATCGTCACCTGGCCTGAAGCATAGTGTCCTTGAGGTACTTGCAGAGGAAGTACGAGTTACACCCGGGAATGGAGGCCCCCGGCTTGAGCTTCTTCTTTTTCACTGCCTCCGCCATCTTCATGAAGAACTGAGACATCTCCGTCAGTGATAGGTTGATCTTCATGCCTTGATTCTGAAGGTGACGGGATGGTGGGATGCACTCGTTACGCGTGTACCCTTCACATTCGGGTCGCAACAAGGGACAGGTAATTCACAAGCATCGTCTTACGCCACTATCACTAGCCAGGTGGGTACTGGCTAAATGCTCCGCTAGCAGTGACTAAATAATATTATCGAAAAACGCGAGCAAGTGGCCGCGCAGCAAAGCTCGCGTTGCGGTCTTGCACAGCACGCTCGCACATACGAAGACGTTTCATTTCTAGCACACTCTTCTACGTCGCCTCCTCTGCACCTGCAACTCCTTGGTCTTGCGGTCGTCGTCGTGCGGGCCCAAGTACTTGTGCTCGATGTCACCGTTCGGGAACACCTTCTTCTCGTACCTCGCGAACACGATGTCGCCCGCGGGCTCCGTTCCTGCCAAATCGCAGACGTATACCCGCCCCTTCTGCTTCATGCCTGACATGGTCGGGTGCGGCATCTCAACCTCAAGGGTCATGATGCAGTGTCCCCTGGTGCTTTGGTGATTGAACTTTGTTCGCGGAGAATGTGAGCCGCGACAGATTAGGGCAGGGGAGATGAGGGAGGTGGGGCCAACATTGTGTCGGTGGTCACGTGTTGGATCCGCCGCGTCTTCGTGGGTGGACAAGACACTCTCGCCAAAAATAGTTTTGGGGCATGACATCAATTCCAACGCAAACCCTGATGGGACCACGTGACATGCGCAGGCGTCACAGCAGCACTATACATACAATAAGCTGCTACTGTACCGCCAACGGGAAATGCTTGCAAATCACCAAATATTACCCTCACCCGTTTTTTTACCCCATCTAGGGCCGAAAAGGGACTTTATCATCTATTCCCACGCACGCACCTGTGTGGGAGCGATGGCCTTCTTTGCGTTGGCGGCCATAAACACCTGCCGCAACTCGTCCCAGCTGTTGAGCACCGTGCTACTGCACCATTCGATGTCCATGAAACCGTTTTCGTCCTTCTTCATGCCGTTCTTGTAGTGCTGCTCCGCAATTACGGGAGACATGAGGTCCCTGCTCCCCCCCACCCGGTGAAAGAAAGACAGCAGGCCCAGAGTACATAAGGCACCGTCAGGGCATCGGCGAAAAGAGGATAGGTCAATACCAATAGTAGAGCAGGCCCGGGTGCGCGTTGCGAAAGCCACGTTAATTTTCGAAATTTGGAAACATCACGCAAGTCCAAATCGAACGGTATAGGGTCCGTGTGCTCATGTTTTCGGCGCGCGTGCCAAAAGAAGCAGCCCGGTGGGGTCGATTCGGACCCACCAGGGGTGTCGTCAATCTGGAAACACGCTATTAATAGCAGTGCTGCACGAATGTACGGAGCAAGCTCAGAGGACAAACCACTCCCGGCCTCGTTAACCACACTCGTATGAGAGAAAACATCGAACCAAACACGCAGAAATTCCAAAGGTCGGGTCGGGGACGCCCGAAGCGAGAAGCGTAACACAGCATATATTTAATATTTCACCCACCTGACCGTGTCAACGACGTTCTGGAAGTACTTCATCGTGACCTTCCACCCGTCATCTTTGTCCTTGAACAGCTCGTACGCCAAACGGGGGAAAATCCCCCACATGGGGTGAGGCTCTGCGTGCTTGAACCATGCCTGTGCGTACAATCAACGTACACCGCCGCCCGCATGGTATCAACGAGGGGGTTTGGGGATGAACCTACCTTTGTGTTAACGCGATACGAGACATTTCGCCTAGGTTGCGGCGTTGTATGACAAATTCTCATTCACAGAGTACGCCGCAACACAGGTTGACCCACTCATATCTCCTGTGCCCCAAAACGCCACAAGAATGTATGAACGGCAACACCGACGACATATCTGCAACCATATGTCGATGAAATGGTTGGCGTTGGGAGTGGTGATTCTGCGCCTGCAAACACAACACTGCCAAACCCGCTCGGAAGAATACAACGCGCTGATGGAACGGCTTACAGCAGCGAGCGCAGAACCCTGAGTGACGGAATTAGACAGCAAACCTCGGGGATATCAACCGCGTCGGGGCCGAAGACCGTAAAAGTCTTTCCGGAGCCGGACAGTCCATACGCGAACAGCACCACAGCGTTTCCCTCGTACAGGTCGCTCTTGATTTTGTGCCCCACTGACTCGTAGACCATTTGCTGGTTCATGAGCTGCATCGCCTCTGCCTCATCCTGTGGCAGCGGAAACGCGTGCACCGGTAAGGTGGGCGTGAAAACTTGAAAGTGCGGTATCACCGTTAACGGCGCATAACAAGGAACTACTTCGAAGTAGAATAAAATGGCACTTCAGTACGTACAGCTGTTGTACTTGTAAACCGTAAAAAACGAACGGCATGGGCGATAATTTTCCACATCTCCAAGTAGTGCATCCAAACGTGGTGCTGCTGTACGTACTCGGCAGAGCTTTGAAAAAAGCAAGAATAACTTTGGGACCCCGTCGGACGGCTTCGTCGGTCCATCGCCTACTCGTACTACTGCTGTGGCTGATAATACCGCGCGAGCCGGAGGGGCCCGATGACACACGTGCACGTCACCTCTTCGCACATAAAAAGACAAGTCTATAGTCTACAGTAGATGGATATCACAGAATGAAAGGCATTCGATCAACCTAAATATGACCGTGCCTAAATCTGGGCATGGGGTGGATCTCCTACGCCGCGGCAGTCAGCCTTGCCTGGTTGCTCTGGACGTGGCGATCATACCCGTACGCCGACCACCAGGCGTACGTGAAGGCGAATCGGTTCGTGGTATAGTCTGAGTTGAGCAGGTTGACCTCGCCCTCTTCGTCTCCGTTCTGCACCATCTGCACGCCTAAGCGGTCGTCGATGGAGAAAGGGCGGCATCGCACCGCGACCTGCCCATGTCCGCGCGTCGTCCCGTCACCGGAAAGGGAAGGGATGCAATGTGTAACACCTTGCGAAAGGTCAAGAGCGCAAACACCGCCAATTTTTCCTGGCATTTAGCAGCAGAGCCGCGCAGGATCCTACTCGTAAGAATAAGCACGAGCACGAGTACGTACATGATACGTACATACCAGGTAACGGTATTTACTGTAGTATCGGTAGTACCGGTACAGGGCGTTGTCAGTACAGCAAACGGAACAACCGAGCACGTACATGATACGTACATACCAGGTAACGGTATCTACTGCAGTATCGGTAATACCGGTACAGGGCGTTGTCAGTACAGCAAACGGAACGGCCGAGTTGGTGCTATGCTGCCCAAATTTCACCACAACAGCAGTGCATGGTCACCAGGCATCCCATTGACTTGGGGCTGAAGACATGGCATCATTGCCGGATTATCATGGCCGACGGCGAAAATGGCCTCAATCTCTTATTAATTGAAGGGAGGCCAGCAACCCACACAAAAATGAACTAACCAAACCGCGGACAAGTACGTATAATACTTTGGAATGCAGCCATTTGACAAATTGTGGCACGATGGTTCGGTCTGCTGTTGTCGCTGTATTATACATATCATACTTAAAGACGTCCACTGCCGTAGATATCATGCCGGCATTTTGTTAGGCTTACAGCAGTACCAGGTACTGCTGTATTACCGGTACTTCGTGTAGCAGGCAAAACGCGTCCATCAACGATACTCAAGAAAAGGAACCAAGTACCTGGTATGTATGATACGCACGAGCTGCAGTCGATCCACAGCCAGCGCGGCCAGACAAAAACGAAATGCACAGCGTTATGCCTTCTCTACTCTACGGGCGCTACTCCCCGCCGACCTTAATGCTGACGCTCATGCTGGTAGTTGAATCACAGAGCCAGCGAACACGGAGTTAGGGCTGGCGCACACGCCGCCCAGGACCTCGTGCCTTCCCCCCTGCAGACTGCGGTACACACAAGCAGTACACACGCCGATTGGCGACGACAGGAAGCAACGTTCGCTAAGCGCTTTTAGAAGGAACATATACAAGTATCATATGGGCCGCCAGCGTCACCAACCAGCTCAATGCACGAGGCGGGCACTTTATTTTCTTGGGGTGGACCGGGGCTCCTTCCGTTGTGTATATACGAGTGTGCGGATGCGCGATGGTTGCAGGCACCTACGCTGCTGTATATGCTGTGAATAGTACGAGAGGTACTACTTGTACCAGGTATCGATCAGGCGATACGTGCCCCATATATCCATCATAGTGCGGTAACTCCTGTATTTTGGCGTCAGGACAGGTTTCCGGGTGTAAAGGAATCCATCTATCGTTAGAAAGGTTCTGCATTTTATCTGATCCCGGTGGTGTGCCTAGTGCACTCGCGGTTAGCTCAGCACTTCGGTACGGAGCGCAATCCAGCCCGCGGTTTGGAGGCACAACTTATAGTTGTGGCAATTCGTGAGCACACTTTGTTCCCGAGCAAACCTTGAAACACAGAAAGAAGAAAGGGGTTGACCTCGAGTGGCAATGCTACAACCTTCCATGCTACACCGACAAGATCACAGCAGAGCTCACAGTAAGAGTTGGGGATCCACGACGTACTTGGTGCACCTTCGCCAAGCTGGACAGAAGGTGGGGTGGGACTCTGCCCTCTCGCCCTCGCACCTTTGTGAAAGGTAAGGGTCGCCAATAGCTCTCGTTGATTGGCCACAGCACTTTAATTACGCCGCATGTTTGACGGTTTCAGTTTTGTGCATTTTTTCAAATTTCAAATTTTCGACGAGGAATGACTTGATCGTTGCATCGTTGAGTCATTGCATCGTTGCAAACACAGAAACCAGTGTTGTAAAGTACTCGTAACACAAGGTACGCGATAAGCCAGCCAGGTTGTCGTGCACTGTGAATCTAGGAAAGAAAAGCACAGCAAAGGAGTTCTGCTACCTGCCAACGAAAAATGAAAAGAGCTGAAGGAGTATATTTTTTATACGTACGAGTACAACCTTCCGGAAATCTGTCAAAATAGGCGGCCAGAAGAGCACGAGCCCTTCCCGGATCAACGTACGTCCCTTCTGGTACGCGTATCATAGCATACCTCGTACTAAACGAGCACGGGAATAAAGATGTCTTACCGAATCAATGTGTATCCCTGGTACTCGTACTTAGTATCAAGCGTGCACGGACATGGCCGCAGAAAACTGTAAGTACGTACGTACGTACGTACGTCGAGTGAGACCTTTCCCCTAATCCGTTGTGGTTGGGTCGGAAGTAAACATAATACTACGTGTGGGGATCATGCATTCTACGAGTACCGCTTTTCCCCCCGATAACACGCTCCAACACTATCGCCAGCCGTCAGCTAAAAAAAGACCGTGGTCAGCACCCCTCGTACCGGGGAGCGGGTGTACTATATTACGGGGGACCATAGTTAATAGGACCAACTACTGTAGACACAATGGGACCTACTGACTGTAGACACTAAAAGCTACATATTTCCCTACTATTGCCAACAATACTTGGTCCATAGTTCATAGGACCTACTGTAGACACAGTAGAACCTACTGTAGACACCAAAACCTATATATTTCCCTATTTTTGCTAACAATATTTGGTCCTATTTACTATGGTCCCCCGTAATAGGAAAAGCAGCCTCTCGGCTATTCCTTATTACGTCGCTTGCCTTTGAGTGTCAATTGGTTTTGCTTTGTACGCGTACTACTGTACTGTACTCGTAAACCTTGTAAGTATAGTTGGTCGCTGATCTCGGTTGCTAGCTTGTATAGTTCACCCGAAGGCGTGTCCGCTTGGCGCGAAATGAACCACCTCTCCTCCCGCTGGCTTTCTTTGTCCCAGTATTGTCGCTGGCCCCACACATGGACACGATGGTGAGGATGATGATGCCGCTGCAGGTTGTACTGTAGTCCTGATCGCTTCGTTTCCTGATACTACAGTTGTACCACTCGATTCGCCCGTAATGATGCTCGCTTTTAGTCGCTCGTGTTGACCCTTTTAGAGCCGGAAACGGTTTTAGGGGACCAACACTACTTGGAAATAGTGTGGGATACTTTTTTGAGGTGGTAGTAAAAGTACCATGTCAAAACGCACGGCGCGTTTTCAATCATGCCTGGTATCTGGTACCTGATAAGAGTTTATCGTGCGATTTTTAGGCACAGTAGCTACCACCGTCCTTCGTTCGTTCGCGAGATATACATCATGTAGGAGTGAGCGCTTCCCGGGTCGGTTTCGCCAAGCACACGAACGTCAGGTCACAGATAGTCAACAAGATACATCCATTTTAAGCGACCCATGAAAATCTGGGATCCTCGGAGCACCAACATCCTGCACTTGTCGGGAACGCAGCATCAGGGATCGCCGGAGCATCTGGTGTCGCTGGGTCAACATCCTCTGGCACCTCAGGGTTATCATGTATTGGGATCGCCAGTGCATTGTCGCCTGGGATCGCCGGAACAACATCGCCTGCGATTGCCTTAGCAGAGCACTGCCTGGAATCACCGGAGCATCGCTGACTGATTAGGTGAACATCAAGTATGTACACCGTCGTGCACGGTATGCGAGGCGAACAACTCTGCTGAAATATGTGGGTGGTTTCAACGGGCCTGGCAGCCTTACCAACGCCTTGGGGGGTCATCAAACACTTCCGCGGTACGAACTCCGACTACTGTAGTTCGGCGACTGGTGCAAATAGGCCGGCTCTATGCTAAGCATCTCATATCCAGACACGCTCCATATGTTGGAGGGGAAAGCCAGACCGACCGGGATCATGACATAGGGGACGACGACTACACCGCAAATATCTCTTGAACAACGCCACGCACAATATGACCGCGCCAACAAGGATCATTTTGTTATCCACGCTTTGACCACGGAGAAACCAGCGGCTTTGCTGGTGACTAAATCCACGGACGG
Organism: Costaria costata; assembly: GCA_036873775.1. NCBI lineage: Eukaryota > Phaeophyceae > Laminariales > Agaraceae > Costaria > Costaria costata. The sequence goes on along the minus strand of JAYJME010000441.1, from coordinate 14,818 downwards.
CGCACGCGGAACCTGCGGCAGGAACCCGCGGCAACGGACAAAAAACGACGAAGGAGCTGGAATCTAAACAGTTGAAGTCCACCGTTGAGACGACCTGCGCCACACAGGAGGCACTCGCGACTACGAGCGTGGCGCCGGGACAAGATCTTATCAGCTACATTAAGGAGCTCAAGTGATCGTGCAACCTACTGGTCGAGATGGAGGAATCACTCAAGGAAAAGGGCCTTCACGGACATCGTTCTCCAAGGCTCCAGGGTCTGACGGAGAAGTATCGGGATGTCAGGCTGATGGCTTGGAAGAATCAAGACTTTCGATCTTCCGAAGCTTCAGTCTGTACAACCCACCTCTGCCTGGGCGGGCTGTCACGGAACACGAGGAACACGAGGGGCATGATCGCTGGACGTGTGGCACAGTCATGGCAGCAACATTAGCAACATCACCATTGCCTGCTTGTATTCCCACCATCTACTCCACTGCGCAAGGGCGTGTGGCTCGGTCATGGCAGCAACATCAGCAACATACCAGTAATCATTTCCTGATTCTAGTTCTATCATCTACTACACTGCGCAAGGCGGGGCAACATGGGAGCGGCTGCGCAGTGCCTACCACGGCCTACGGGGAAAGCAGCAGCCCCGCCGGATAGAAGAAGAAGGCCGGATCAGGGAGTGGTGCTGGGCAGAAGTCGGGTGCTGTGCATAGGACGACCACGCACAGCGACGCCGAGTGCTGCGTACCAAGAGCCCCGCGCTCACTAGCGGGTGGTACAAACACTGCGGCTATGGTGAGCGCCTGAGCCCACCCCGATGACACCGAAATTGATTCTGTTGAAAAAGTTGTCGACGACTTCAACAAGGGCCACACAGTTTAGCTCGTGACATGCAACAGGGACCGCCAGGGCATCATGGTCACCAGGGGTCGCCTCAGCAACACGGGGTCACCGGAAATACGTTTCTCGGGGTCGGTGCAAACAAAGCGCTTGGGATTAGCAGGAAGACAAAACATTCGGAATCACTACAACAGCGCAGTTCGACGGCACTGTCGGAGCTCCCAAAGTTACCGCAACAACAACAACAACAACAACAACAACGTGGGGCTGCCGAAGTGCCTTTTCAAAATCGAGCCACCGTATCATCTATCGATTGGGTATGCCGCCGGAAACCGTCTTCTGGAATCGCCGCATTGGCATCAATCGTTTTGGGCTGCTGAAACATCGACTGTATGGTCGCTGGTCACCCTCAAACTGTTTATGGCTGCCAGGATATCGGTTCTGAGGTCGCTGGACATCGTCTCACTTAGGGCTGCGCCGGAATGTCACTCCTGGGGACCGCATCGCCGCTTGATACTGGGCGAGCGTCTTTTCTGATCACTGGACCACCGTCGTTTGGATCACCCGCGACATCTGCATCGCCTGGGGTCGCATCAGCTTTAAGGCAAAAATTGTTTGTACTAGCACTACACGTCTACTTTTGTACGGGATTAGGAGGGATGGTAGGCTGCTACTTTTATGTATATACTTTCTCAACCAAGAACTGATCGTTGAAATGTTAAGATTGTGGATTATTGAGACGCAGTTGCGACTTTTTTGCAGTACTGTATCTTGCCTCTCTACAAAAAAAATATGTCTCTAACCGTTCATGCACGTCCTTTGGGCAGTACAACACCATGACAGCATGGAATGTGTTTCAGAAGCAAACTATGATAGAGAACACTGCTTGCTGTTCGACTGGAAACCTCTCAGAATTAAAACCCACAGCCAATAACGGCGTCTTAGTATATACCGTACGAAGTACTATTGCACCAGGTACGTCTGTCTGGAGTATGCACAGTGCGACTCGCACGAGTTCCAAGTTCTGTTGTGATACTTGGGCAGTTTGCATTCTCGTCCATGCTTCAACCCTATCACAGCAGTAGTACCTGGTATGCCTTTTATGCTGCCAGGTTAGACTATGCGTGTTGTTGCGTTAGCTGTAGAAGAGTTGGTCATCCAACCTAAGCAAAGCAGGAACGGTTGAGATTGGTGCGATGCCGCACAGGAGATATTGAACTTTGTTGCGACATAGCAAACGTATGAACTCGTAAAATGTGCAGACACGTATCACTGTACAGACAAAACATTGACCAAGCAATGACGCTTTAAATTTTCGAAAAGATACAACGGAGTATGCTAGATACTTGCAGTAAAGTCCTGTTCATTGGGAAATCCAATTTAATAGCTGAATATAGCAGGTTTTACTATCCCACCTCTATCGAGGGGTCGTGTTAAGGATAGCTACCATGTTACACAGCAGTATCCAGTAGTCTACAGAGTCGCTAATAGGTAAAATAATCACTTGTAAAGAGTAGGCCACCCCAACGCAAGGTGCTTCGTACGGTTATACCGCACCATACAACGATACTATACGAAGTACGCACAGTAGATACGCGGCATAGTCAAACTGGCGTTTCGTCGATGAGTGTTTCACACCGTATGGCCATCGTGCAGCGATCGATCTTTCGCGATCAGGGCAGCGCTGCTACGGAGTACTGACGGTGTCTATTTTCTGTGATTGTTGTATATAGGACAGCAATAGCTCTGGTCTAGGCAGAATTCGAGGTGTCGGAACAACCACGGGCTTGTTAGTGTTTTTATTTGGTCGTCAAGTCTATTTTTCAGCCCAATTGGTGAGATATGTTACCCTGAGCGGTTTTCGGAACAAGCCGGTGTCACAGGAGTCGTGGTGACAGGTGCCCCCCCTTCTCCCCCTCAAGTAATATTACAACCAGGTTTGTCACGCATAGGGTTCAGCGTTTTCACTGCTCGTCGGTTTTTGCCAGCAGTTTAGAACTCTCGCGCTTGCAGTGGCGGAACAGGACCGGGAAAAGTGTCCTGTGACATAATAAAACCAGTCGAGTTTCGAACTCAGCGCAACCACCAGCAGGGTGCCAGTCCATCCGTTAGATTGTATAGATGTGTACGAAGTATACCGCCTACTGTAATTGGACACATAACCTGCCCATATCGTTCCTTTGACAACAGCAAAGGAAAACACACCAGAGTGTGCGGGTACGTACAGTACCTAAACCGTAGCCCTTGTCTAAGGGAGGGCACCCCAGCCCCACCACGTGCTTCATTGTCCTCGTACGCGTCGGCCCGAAGCGGCCCGTCTCGTTGCTGAGGCGGCTGAAGGTTTGTCGCCACCACCGTAGTAGTACACGTATCAATAATACATAACTTCGATTCAACTGCTACTTCCTGTAGACTACAGACTGCAGGGGTAATACCCCAGACCCTACCCCTTCCAAACGCAACCGAAAATATCAACTGGCTGCTGTTACGGCCGATGGACCGGCGTCGTACTCGCCAGGACGGTAAAGCACTTGCTTTGACGCAAGGGAAACAAAAAGCTTCACCGAGGTCTAAAAACTGCAAGCTGCCGGACAGTACCGGCAGCTAAAACAAAACTTCTTCTACGGAGTTGCTAGCGACAAAGTAAACCCCGCCATCTTCCCCATCGACCTCGCTGACATTTGGCAATTTTACAATGACAGCCTTGCGCAAATCGTAAAACGAAAGTCAGTTGGACTTCCAACTTGTAGTAACGGCTACATAGTAGTAAATTTGAATCGACGACTCGAGGCTTTACGCTCCACCTGGTCGCTTAACCTGCTGGTCGTCCAATGCCCACTAAGCATCGCCACCCCACCCAAGACCTTGCAATCGTTCGGGTGTCGACTGAAAATATGGGGCATAGCGTATTACGAGACGTCCTCCGCCTCTCCTAAGGCGAACAAAACCCCTCCGTGAAAACTATTTGTGAGATCCACACCCGTACCAATGATTCTCTCTTTGACGACGTGAAACGTAAAGCAAAACAGCACAGGCACTCTGTAGCTGGTACCAGGCACTCTGTAGCTGGTACCAGGCACTCTGTAGCTGGTACCTCCACCCCCGCGCCCTAGCCGACGTTCTTGTCTTGAGTCCGAAAAAGGAGGGATCCCCCCAAAACTCATATAGGTGAGCTTAATGCCTTCCCTATGCTTGCAGCCGATGCAAAAACCGCCACACTGACTGTTGCCGCCTCCACTGGACACTTACGCCAGTATACGGGAAGACGCTCGTATTCCACACCTACTACCGGATACAGTCTCTACGTCCCGCGAAGCAGAGCGAAGAAGAACGAACGCGCTTAACTGGCAAGCCGTATAGTAAATGGCGTAAAAACTCCGGAACCCTCCTCAAACTTCAGTAGGGCCTTGACAAAATGTAGTTCCTGTGCGTGCTACCGATAAAAACATAAGCCGACTGACGGTGCCTCCAATGGTTGCACCACCCCTATGAAAACACATTCGAATTTCGCACAATATACTATACGTAAGGCAGGGAAACACACAACTATGTCATACCCCCCTCCTGTGCCGCTCGATTAGGCGTGCTTACCTTACTCTCAAGTACCAAGGGACCCCCCCAAACCCCAACAGACGCCCCTGGCGCCTATATTCATGCAACCGTGTTTCCGCAACAACGCAAAACAAAACAAAATATTCGCTTTACGGGCCCTGGTGAGCTTTGCGCGTATGTTAGGCGGGGGCTGCTCCAGCGGAATATGTAAGCCATCTCTCTACGCATGCTGGATGGCGTTACTACAATATACACATTTTGAGGGGCAATACGAATAAAACACATGCGAACTGTGCCACTCTAGAGCAAACCGAAGCCTACCCGCGCTAGAAATAGCTTACGAGCAAAGGTTACGAGCGGACGAGCACCACACGACAGCACACTCATCTTCAGACTCGTGCTCCGTACTGCTGAGTCCGCACTACTGCATCTGCCAACCGCAACCTTCTACACAGCAAGACCCGCACCTGCAGACACAGAGCATTTGTGGACCAACAGGCACAGGGGCAGCACACATCTACCCACGACGAACATAAAAAAGTGATTCTCGCTACGAAACATATACACCGATCTTCGGTCTCGGTCTATCGGTTTACTCGGTCTATTGTCTATTGACACCTCTGAAACAACTAAGAATAATATTGACATTGTTTGTGGGCATCGACCGTAGCGCGGGAACCTGGATCTCAAAAACAACCGGCAAAACGCCATCGATGCGTCACCATTTCAGCAAGCCACGCTCAATACCAGAAGAGGCCAATCCTCCTACTCGTTTCCAACCAAACTCTTTGAATTATGGCGGGGAAACTTTTTTCTTGACCCCATACATAGTCTCAGACGAAATATGTCTACTCCGCAGTTTCGTCCCCCCAACCTTGGGTAAGAGGACCCAGTTGAGGAGGGCCAAGTGTGAAATCTCGCATTAACGGTGGTAACGGTGACGACCCTCCGGTGGCTTCGGTCATCAGCCTTCTCGACGGAGACCGCACCAAAGTGGGCACCATAACAAGGCTATCCAACACACGCTGCCCCTCGATGTCAGGAGGAGTCATACCTTCGGGTACGGCACCCCTCTGATCGCCAGGCGCCACAATGCGTGCGCCTGTTGCACCACCGCGCTCAATCTCGCCTCTGCGACCTGCCTGCATGCCGTCGGGTTCGTCTTCCCCACTTGCGCTGGAAGAAAACGACCCCTCGAACAAAGCAGATGCCCCTCTCCCTCCCGTAAACCCCGGGCCCACCCGTGGTACACGCGACAGTGGAGAGCGGCTATGTACCGGCGTTCCACCCTGAGAACAGGCGGGCGACGGAACGGGGGATGCGGTCAGCGCGACGCTTATCGTGCGGCAGTGGCGTTCCCGACAAAGCGTGGGTCTGCCCGTGTCGATTCGTACGCCCTCCAGCCACGTCGTCCGCGCGCCCGCCGGGATTGAAGCACCGCTGGAGCCGTTGTTCAACTGGTCCACGATGGCGGCGTTCGGGGCAGGTTCGGCGTCTTCGACCACCGGACCCCTCCTTCTGAAAAATTGCGCGCAGCCAGTCTCCGCGTCACACGCATCACTGATCACGACGCTCAAGTTGCCGTTGTCTTCTTTGCGTACGAAGATGCGCATTGCGGACGGCGCGGAGCTGCTCTTTGCCACCACCGACATGGACACCGCGCGGATGAGCTCGTCTCTGTCGTAGACGTCCATGCCAATGCTAGATCGCAAGCAGAACGACCACGTGATGCCGACTGTGGTCAGCAGCGTAAGAGACACTAAACATATCAATGCTTTCAAGTCTATTTGCAGCCCGCACTCTATGGTCTCTAAATTTTCTATTTTCACCAATGCGTTCGTGGGGTCCTCGCCGAATGGTTTGGCTCGAATGGAACCGCTTTCGTCCTCTCTGTCGCCTTTGTCCTGTTTATCGCTGTTCACCCGGACCAACCGAAAACAGTCGAATCCAGTAGGCTTGTCCTGAACGATTGTGGTCACCACGGCCTCCGCGAGCCGCACGGTGGACGCTATACGGAACACGTGGGCTAGCTCGACGGAATCATTGTGTTCGGTTCCATTGGTCCAAACCGAATACATAAAGCTAGGGTAATTGCTGCTCTCTTCCACAATGAGGAATACTCTTGGATCGGAAGAGCGGTTGAGAATTAGCATTGGGGGGGCGTCTGTATCGTTTCCGGCTGGGGCCACATTAATCTGCTTGGGCCCGTTTTCGCATGTGACAACTGTGCCCCAGTTATCTTCGCTACCGAGAAGGCGGATTCCTGTGCGGTTGTTCTCTCCGTTCGCGCACTGAAGGTTCTTCACGGTGACGTTGGCGGTGGCGGTCTGACTATAGTACAAATCAACAAAGTCTTCGTCGTTCGGGTCCTCCGACCACAATGCGGCGTTAATGCTGCCCTTGACGCGACCTCTGTTACACGTATCGGGTTCCTTAACGTCGTACATCGATAAGGCGCGATTTTCGTACACGTTCAAGTCATTTTTCAAATTCCCGTCGTAGTCAAAAGATTCCCCGGGTTTCACCTGTAGAAACGTGAGCGCGACAGACGATCAAACAGTTTCAATCAACACCAGGAGCGGCTTGAGATCGCGCAAAGCCTGTAGTCCATGCATTAGACTATACTCAGCCGACAGGTTGTCGCATATACTTTACATGCAATTAACCAATCCAACGCCCGAACCGGACACCCGCACAAAAACAGATCGCGCAAAGCCTGTAGTCCATGCATTAGACTATACTCAGCCCACAGGTTGTCGCATATACTTTACATGCAATTAACCAATCCAACGCCCGAACCGGACACCCGCACAAAAACAGTTGCCGAAACACAATCACTTTTTTACTTCTAAGCAGAGACCTGACGGATCACCCGAGACAACGGTGAGGACTTGCTCACCTCCCAAACGTTCCCGCTATCCAAGGTTTTGACTGTCACGGAGGGCGACCGATTGAAAAGACTGGCCTTGCCCTCGTGATAAGCCAGGCCCATCGATAGCTCCAGACCCCAGGAAACCAGTGAAAACACGGCCAGCAGAACGGTTACGATCCGTGCTGTATCCCACGTCCCGCGCCCCCTCAAAGTCTCCACCAGCATGGGATAGTCGGTAACCTCCACGGCTTGGCGCTTCTGAAGGGCTCGCCACGCACGGTAAGCGCGCACCCTATGGTACGCGGACTCGACCGCCGGGTGCAAGAAGTAGGCGATGAAGATGAAGGACATACCGATGACGAGAGTGCCGTTTTCACCTCTTGTGTCCACGTCCACCATTTTCTTGTCAAAAATGCCGAACATGGTTGCCTCGTGTCTTAATTCGCGCTATACCTCGCCGGGGGAGGTTTGTGTGCACGTTGCCGTTGCCACCACGTAACGCGCCGTCGGCATCCAATGGGCTGTTTCGACAGAAGGCGTGCTGCTGATACGAGTAGTATCGCGGTCCTTAACCTTGAACGATGCGCTGCGGCGCCGTCCGCCGTGATCTGAAGGAGTGCACTTAAACGTCCGTGAAGCTTCCCTTTCCCCAATATCCACAGCGGACGGCGGTTGAGGTGCTGTGATCTGTCTGGAGAGCGCGGCAAGGGAATACGGATGCAGGCGGTTAGTGAAATGGGAGCGGTTTCCCCCGTCTTGGTGAGTGTCCCCCCCATGGTCCGGAGTTGCCCTGAGTATGGTTTGGCTCGCGGTGGTGTCATGGTGATCTATTTACACTATTAGGTAGGGTGCCCGGCCAATGTCTTACGCTATGATGAGGGTGAAACAACAGAACAAGCATGGCGTACCAAAGATAAGTAGCATCGGTTGTGATTCAGCTCTCTTCTGCAATTTATCCGCCTAGCACACACGCCCATTGTAAATACCGGGTACACACGGTGCCAACAGCATCCCCAATACAGCTTCCATAGCAGCAAATTATTGTGCAAACTACGGCAGGCGCCCTCACAGTAGGTGAAAAACCTCTCTTGCTAGCCATGTGTCAACCAGTTCGAGTATTCGAAGACTAGCCGCCACGCCTTCCATTCCCGACAAGCCAATCCAAGGATCGTATCGCCTTATACAGCAGTGATTTTGATTTTGTCATGCTATCCGACACCGCAGGCCAACAACGGCAACGTCAACCTCGAGATGAACTTCCAACACCGCCACTCTACAGCGCCAGAGGGGGGTTTCCAGGAAGGATATTCGTTCCCAGCCATCACTGCCACGAGGGGTGCCAATTATGTTCGTCACTCTGCCAAATAGCCTTGTATGTGCGGGACCCGGGCACGCGGGAGCGAGACGAGCCTCAACGGGCCCTTGATTGCGACGCTTGAACCGTTTGGGCAGACCTCAGACGACTGAGGAGGGGGTGAAGTGGTGCTGATTTTGAGTGCCTTTCGAAAGCCATGCGGCTACCCGAGGCGGCTTTCGGGAGGGAAGCATGAACAAGAAGACGGGGGCCTGAAGCAGTGCTACGCATGCATCCCAGATACATATTCCCTCCAAACTGAAACTACTACGATACTATTGAATACGACTCTTTTATCATCCCATCAGCTACTTGTCCATCGCAGCGCCGACATCATGGAGCCCATCGACTTATCAACTATTGATCGCTTTCTCAACGACCGACTGCCGAAAATGGTGCCTCCAGCAGATCAAGGCACGGGGCAAGCGTCTCCGGAAGGCATCGGCTGCTACAGCAGCACTAGTGGCAGGTACACCGGATTAATCGACTATTCTGGACAGCCCAATCAGCTTCATCAACTGCATCAGTTTCATCGGCTACTTCAGCTTCATCAGCTTCCTCAGCATTGTCCCCAGCTTCAGCGTCTTTTTAGACTGGTACCACATTTGGGGCATATAGCGTATTCGTGGGCGGCGGTTACGAATACACGGAGCGCTACAAGGTTCATACACATTTCATGTGTCGATACCATAAGAGTTAGGTCGTCTGGGTTGAGTTCAGAGCAACACGCGGTGGACTTTGAACCCTTGCGTTTGCCTTGTAAGAGTCAGTCGTTAAGGTGCACTTGGTATTTTGGAATGGGTCCTTTATGCTGTTCGGCCAGTGTTTATTGGTTCAGGGTAACTTGGTAGAGTATACGCACGCATTGCATTCGATTGAATCAGCAAGCTCAACAGCGAACAAGGACACCGGCTGCAACGACATGTCACAGCACAAACGTAAAGTTCGGAGAGTATGTATTCATTGAGTGAAGGAGGACACCGGTTGTAAACGACATTTCACTTGGCAAGCTTTAAGTTTGGAGAAAACTCCAGGTTAGGATTTTCAAGGAACAACGGTATTTATAGCAACATCATCGATACTTTCAGGCGCGAATTCCATTGAGGGGGAGTGTTGAGAAATAGAAAACAACGGCTATCGTCGAAATCAATGCCCACTCACGACTGCAGTGCATTGCCTAGTCAGTGCTCAGTGGTATAAAATACTACTGAAAAAACAGAAGCATTACGTACACTCAATATTTTGCGATCGATCTGTGTATTATAGTAGTTGGAAGTGGTACCACCGTAATCATGCGAGTCATTGCCCAGGGGTGCGACGGTTTTCCCCGCCCGATGTCTCGACAACGGGGAGGGTGCGGAAGTTGTACGACCAATGTTTCACGCCTGGGACAGATCATGATCTAGATCCTCTGGACATTAACCTACCATTCTGAGATGCTGTGCAGGATCTGTACCGCACAGATCCAATCCAGGAAACATGTGCTAGAGCATGCAGATGATACGGCTCCTACCCGGCAACACGAGCTAGTTCATACAGATCAGGAAATAGATCTTCCCTGAAAAACCTAGATCATGAAGTGGGAATCGATGGTCTGTCCAATGTTTGAACAGGCCTCAGCGAGATCTTCCCAGTGACACCATCCCCAGCACTCTGGCACCCTTTCTGTTGTCGAGACATCGGGCGGGGAAAAAGGTTCGTCCCCCTTCGCGATAACTCGTATGATAACGGTATAATCACAAACGCACGCAGGTCATGTAGCGGTGTAGATACCACCATCACCGAAGATAGTAAGGCGGTGACATACCATGTGGAACATGTTTCGGTGGTACTCGGAACCCATGCTGACTGCTGCACCGATCCGTGTTTGTTTGTGGTCTGCTTTGCTTTAAAAAACAACAACAACGTATTTTTGTTGTTTTTTGGTTCGGTTGTTTTTCTCTCTATGTCTTCCTTCGGGGTACTGCTTGTCTTTCCTCCTTCCTTGCGTACGCTTTTTGCCTCATGCTCGGAACGTTTGTCTTCCTTTCGTTCTGCCTTTTTTTTCCTTTCTTGTTTCTTTCTTTCGTTTTCTCTCCAGCACGTTTTCTTGCTTACTGGCTTGTGGTGGATGTTGTGCGCTTCGTTTTCGGTATACGTTGGCATGGCATTCCATTGTCAAACCCTTAATGCGTTTGCGATGTGTTTTTTCTGTATCGCACAGGTCTGCGACCGCACGGCTTGTAGCTCTCTAGAACGACGGACTAGCGCGGTTCTGGATGTCGATGGGCAGAAAGAACGGATTAACACCAACACACACACCTGTATACATCCTTGAGAGATATAAACTCCTTTGCGACCACAAACTACAAGGCAGAGAGATGCGCCGCATGCCAAACGTGCAGGGAGCGAAAGGAATGGTGTTATCGTACACAAACCAGCCAAACTATACTGCAGACAAACCGCAAAGTTCAGGCAACAAGCGAAACCAAAATAGGAAGAAAGTCAGAAGAAAAAAATTAAACAACGAAAACAATGAAGAAGCACAAATTAAAATAAAGATCAGCATGACATTGTGTGTAGGGAGGAACATAATGGCACATTGCACATTAGAGGTCCCTACACATGCCAACTAACGCCCCTTACTACATTTGACCCGATGCTCTACTGATAGTCCGTGCAGAACAGTTTGTCCGACCGGTGCTCGGCTAATAACGTTACAAAATACGACGAATGGCAAGATATGGCCACCGTAGTCGTGATCACAAGGGCAAAGGGAACAAAGCTGTTTTGGCAGCGTAATTTTTTACCATACTCTAAAATCAAGGAAGTAACATTTTGCCCAGGACCAAAACCAGTAAATGATCGCCTAGAAAATGAATATACATCGAACTATCACTTTCCTTTTAAAAATAAATACAGGTCCGTTTGGGGGGACGGGCCGGAGGAATCGTTTGCCGTGTCCTGGAATTCATGTATCCTATTTGATGGGTTTCCGATAGATATGTAAAACGAAAATCGATGGCGTCCCAGATCGGGGTGTCTGCAACATCTTCGTCAAGTTTGTGCTTGTGTGCTTTGCGAGAAGAGGTCCACCTGGGGACTTGGGCGAGCTAAGTATCCCAAACCCTTCGTCGTCGTCTAAAATGTGTTTTTAAACGGTCACCACCCAGGTAAAAACGAAGATCTGTTTTGTTTTGTTTATCGATGACAAAGCAGGCAAATATGAACCAAAGCAGAAAACAAACGAACCCAAAAGGTATCATATGTCCGCCTGGAGATGAGTGTTTCGACGGTGGTTTCAGATTTTTGTATTGTAGCGATCCCCCCCCTCGAAAAAAAGTGCATTTTAGTGTCCGAAAATCTCTTGGAAACAAATTATTGCTGCACGGACCGTATGGACCCAATCGTTTCAAAGAACCAAAATGCAGAGGTATTGGCGGGTGGGCCCAACTCTTGCGGGTCGGGCCGGGCCGGGCCAGCCCGGGCCGGGTCACGGGCCAAAGCCCGGCCCGGCCCATGGAATTTTCAGATCGCGAGTCTCGGCCCGGCCCGGCCCATCGCATTTTCAAATTTGCAAACTCGGCCCTGCCCGGCCGGCCCGCGAGGTTCCGAGATGCTCGTGAGATGCCGCTTTCTCAAGGGCCGGGTTTGACCGGCCCGTGATAATACCCGCAGGTGCAGCGACAATAATGTCATGGGTCAAGTGGTGCGGACGGTTGGGTTCGGGGTATACGGCATGTATGTTCCAGCTCATTAGGTCGTAGCTATATTTTGCGTTTATATCAGAAATCAAATCCGTTTCGAGGGGGCCAATCCAACTCGACCTGCTATGTTCAAGGAAGCCGAAACGGGGTAGTATGCACATTTGGGGGGTGTCGCAGACTACAGAGATGAGACCGAACGGGAACCCACGAACCCCAGGAGACGGCGACGAAGCAGCTGCAGCACACACGACGAAGGCTCCTAGCACGGCGTAGGCCGTTTGGCGACGCCTCAACGCACATCAAGGCCGCCGCAAGCCCAGTTTTTCATCCCGCTGCACTTCCCGATATCACACGAGCATCGACGGATGGGCCAGAGTATTGAGTTGGTTCAATAATTCGATGGCTTCGTCCCCGTCGCTGGCCCGTGCGTGAGAGTGTAAGACTCCTTTTGCCAACGCAAGAGACCCCGAGCGTGATTCCCTCTCTCGTTTGTGCCGCCAAAAACAAACAAAAGCGCTGGCGGCGGCGCGCCCGCGACGACGCATGCAAATGCCCGCCTAGGTGTGGTTTTCAGCCGGGGGTTTGTAGACCTTCTTCTGCTGTGATATTTTAATTTATTCGAGATTTTTTGTACGCTTTAACTCTCGATAGGACGCAAACTCTTATCACTTTACGAAACATAAGGCAATACCAAGTACTTCGAAGTATATCATTGTCGTCTGAACATGGAATTACGTCAAAAAGGTTAAACCAGAATACAGAAAAACGCGAGTTTTGGGCGGGCTTCGTACGGGTCGACCAGTAGGCCGACAACCAAAAAAACACGCAAGACTGTCCGCGGACGTCATGTCAGCCCGGCCCGTGATAACCCATGTCTCACGGGTTTCGGCCCCCGGCCGGCCCGGCCCGCGAGATGATCAAATCACGGGCTTCGGCGTATCGCGGGACCTGAGAGTTTTAGATCACGCCCGCCCGGACCAGCCCGGCCCGTGATATTTTCAGATTTGCAAACCCGGCCTGGCCCGTCCCATGAGAGTTTTTGATGTTAAATCCCGGCCCGGCCCACGAGAGGTTCATTGGTTCGAACCAGACCCGGCCCGGCCCGATCTGTGAGATTTTCAGAGATTAAAACCCGGTCTGTCCCGGCCCGTGGCATTGTTTCCACCCCCGGCCAGGCCTGCGGGCCGGGGGTCGGGCCGCGAAGACGTTTACCAAGATTCCCTCACAACGGGCCGATAGGACGCATGCTCAATAGGGGACGAAATAACGGCATGAGGGTGGTTTAGGTTTTAGGGAGGTTATAGCTCGTGTCTGGCAATTGATCAACCTGTACGTACGTGGTGTTTGTCATGCGGGAAACAGGGTGCGTTGGCCCATTTTTTGGGACCTTGGCTCCGTCATTGAGCGTGCGCCCATTGTCCCTTATGGTGGGAAACACCGGCGCTTAGAATTTTTGAGGCCTCTTATATACCGTTTTTTCTTATCGCGGGGTGGGCTACGCTTGTAACATTGTTCTACTGTACGCCAGACAATAAACGACAACGTCTGCATTTTTCAATATCTTATCACGTACCGGTATATTTCCAGATGGTGTTACTGCTTTATTGCTGTACTGGTATTTCAATGACCACATTATACAGGTATTATACAAGGTTCCCCTTCGGGATGTACAGTAGTTGACTTGATATCCCAGGGGTGAAGTTGAAAAGAGTGAACACAGGTGTTTCATACACTGCTGCTGTAGACTTGTGGTCGTGGTCAGGTCTCCTGCTGAGCACCGCACACATGCACACAAAATCACCGTGGCTGTGACGCTGTCACATAGGCAACAGCTACATCAAAGGCGCCCACTGCTGTTTGTTGCTGTTCTACCGCTGCTGCTGCTGTACGGCTGACATTGGACTACGTACTGCTGTACTTTTTGAGATTCAGAGGAGGAAGCACACTCGCATGATGCATCAGTGCGGGATGAATTCGCGAAGAGGATTGCGTTCTTCACGATGAGTGCACGTACATGTGATACTTGTACATATTAACACGTACAGGAAACATATTGGATACCACGTAACGACGTCGAAATCGAAATCGAAAGGTGAAAAGAGAAACGCAGCAAAGAAGGAAAGAAAGAAATACAGAAGTAAATAAAAAAGCAGGAAAAAATATACACACAAGAGAATCTGCAGACTTGCACTTGCAGGCTCACAAGCAGCGCGGGGGGTGTAGAGCCCGAGACAAAACTAACAGGATCCGCCCCAAGGGGAGGAAGCAATAAAAAAAAGCGAAACAAGTGAATCAGTGACACCGGGACAAACGGAAAAACAAAAGCGAAAAGACAAAAAGGAAGCTGGACAAAAAAAAAAGGAGAAAAAAGAACAGAGGCACAAGCAAAAAGCAACAAGCAAAGAGCGAGAGAAATAAACGAAAGGCAGGCACTGGGGCATATAGAAAGGCAAGGGTGTCCGAGCGGCACTATGCTAACTACTTGGGTCTCGACGGGAGGGACGCATCATGACGATGATGGCCAAATC
>JAYJME010000440.1:0-23207 GCA_036873775.1 Costaria costata | reverse complement strand
CGATCTAGCCCCAACCCGAAACCCGAGCAACGAAAACATGCATCCTCGACCAGCAAGAAACACTACACCAGAGCTCTTCCATACACAAGTATTCAGTACTGAGCCCCGTCTCCGCCTGACTGGTGCTAAGGTACGTGGAATTCTTTTTATTCAAGCCGGCCAGAGTCACTCGGAAGTGTGCCTGCCCCACTTGTTTGCAGCATCATGCCTTTAGGCTTCTTAGTTTCTCGATACGATATTAACCAAAATTGGGATCACTTGTTTCGCTTCCCCCTAAAAAAACAGGTAAAAACTCCCATCCGGAGGGAGGTGAAGAGTTACTCGCCCAAATAGCCTAAACACGGCAGGGTGAAAATGGGGAGAATTCCCCCTGCCGTAGCACTAGTTGCCCTTTGAAACGAAGTCGTCGGGTGGATGCTCCTCCACTACGGAGGTGACGATCTGGGGTTTAACCGACGACGAGTTCATTTAGCGGCCGTTCCACCGCCGTCGCCGTTATCGTTAAGATGCGCCCTTGAGCCCAGTGAAGACCAGGAACGAGAACACCCCTTGATGAGAGCCACCTCGAAAGCAGCAGCAGCATCAGCAGTGCGTACGATGAGTTCGTCCGGGAGGGGTGCGTGATCGAGGCAGTGGGTAGGCTTCTTCGAATCGCTTTCCCACCTCGACCGGTTCAAGCAAACCACCGCCCCACACAGCGCTTCAGCCGTCACGCTCGTCCAATACCTCCTTCTTTAGCCGAACACGTGTACGGTGGGCATACCATCGGTTGGTAAACTCCGAGAAGCACCAACAGCCGTTGACGGGTCGTCCAATCAACGCTTGGAACGCCTGGTACGGGCGTCAATCATTACGTGGTCAGCATGTTGCTTGGAGTACGCCTGCTTCCTACCCGCGAAATTGAAGCGCAGTCTCGCCGTGCAGGACCTATGTACAAACACCTCGGATTGCGGACGTCCACCATGCCGTCGTCGGCATGTTTTTTGCAGTACGCCGCCGTCGTGCTCTCGAAATTGAAGCACGGTATTTTCGCGCAGGAGTCGGATGAACACCTCCTGGTGCGAACGTTGACAACGTCGTTTTCGGCATTCAGCTTGCAGTATGCCGCCGCATTGCTGCCCTCGAAGTTGAAGTACGATCGCTTCGCGCAAAATACGCGTAAGCATCGCTTGCTGCGGATGTCCACCATGCCCTCCTCAGCGTGCACCTTGCAGTACGCGACCGCCTTGTTGTGTCCGTCTTGCTGCCCTCGAAGTTGTATTTCGCTACCGTCGTGCAGGATTCATGAGAGCAACAGTTCCTGTTTACATCCACCATGCCGTGCTCAGCGTGCTTGTTGCAGTACACCGCAGGTTTTTTCCCTTCGAAATTGTAGCTCGGTCTCGTCTTGCAAGATCCATGTGCGCAACGCCGACTGTTCATACACACCATGTCGTCCTCAGCATGCTGCTTGCAGAACGCCACCGGCTTGCGCCCCTCCAAGGTATAGCTTAGTCCTGTAGTGCAGGACTCATGCAAACACCCTTTGTTGAGAACCTCTTCCATGCCGTCCTCAGCATGCAGCTTGCAGTACACCGCCTTCTTTGTGCTTCCCGCGATGCTATGGTTCAGTCGTTTCGTGCAGGAGGTTTGAAAACACCGCTCGCTGCGGACGTCCACCATGCCATCCTCAGCATGGTCCTTGCAGTACGCCGGCCTGCTTCCCTCGAGATTGAAAGTTGCTCGCGTTCGACACTTGCGCAGAGGCGGCCGGTTGTTGTCACTGGCTAATGAGTGCGGCAATTTCCCTCCAGCGAAATCCCTCCAGAGAAAAACAATCGGCAGTTCAGGGTTGACGGGCAAACGCAGCTGCGAATTTATGGGCTAAGCGCCCGTCATTACGGCCAGTATCATGCTGCGCACGCGACGGAGGTCTCTGCGCATCGTGGGTCGTGTACACCTCCTAGGTAACCAGGTCGGGCTTGTTCGTGTGGCCGACGCTGTAATCGTTGCTGTTTTATCGACAAGTTTTCCTTGGGTAATCAATACCAGAGGTAGGTGAGGGTGGAAGTCACACGTTCTACAAAAATAGGCGAACCCTTTCGTGAACAAAGAAACCGATCGATATTCGGCTGGAAGAACCAATGCGCAGCTCCCCCTTGAGATGTTATTAATAGTCACAAACAGACAAACAAATAAACAACACCCTCACCGCACGCCGGTTTCAGGAGCAACAAGATATCTGTCGGCATTACACCATGATGGCAGCCCCGCAGAACCCAACAACACTAGGATTCAGTGTGGTCATGAATTAAGTTTTCAGGTAATTTGTAGACCACGCATCGAAGAAACGGGGCAGGTGGCATTTGTTTGCGATCGTGTGTTATCTGGCCCGATTTGGGGGTCATGGCCTGCTCGGCGCTGAGGGCGATTTACTCGTTTGATTGCTGTTCGGGCTATTAATAGCTGTAAACACTAAGTTTCTCCCTAGAGCTGATGGAACACAATGGTTTTCAGGCAATAGCAAGAATTATGGTGTAGGTGGAGCTTCGAGTGCACGCCGTGTGGGTCCCAATTTCCGTGCTAAAAGGAGCGGCGTAATAGCACCGGGAGGTGGGGAGAATAGTGGTGCGATAAATCTCTCGTCCAGAAGACGTCTAGGTCACACCTCTAGAAACGTATTACAGACAACCGTCTAGCGTACCGCGCTCGATGTGTAGATCCGCACGAAATCGGTGTGTCGCCCTACGTAGGACCGCATGCGGCTGTTTAAATGTAAATTCGGCCAGACCGGCCTGCTTGTAGGGATGCCGAGAACCCGCACATACACTACAAACAAGGCCCTTTCTCGAAAGAGAAAGATTCCTGGTGTGCTTGGCTTCATGTTTGAGCAAAGCAGGAAAGCGACGTACTGCAAGAAACATGCCGGAGACAGCATGGTGAACGCCCGCAGTAACGAGTGCTTACACGACTCCTGCAGGAAGCAACCGATCTTGAACTTCGAGGGAAGAAAGACGGGGACGTACTGTAGACTGCAAGCCGGAGACGGCATTGTCAATGTCCACAGCCCGCGGTGCTTAATTGACTCCTGCGCCAGGCGACCAAACTATCGTTTCGAGGAAAAGAAGGAGGCGTACTGTACGCTGCATGCTGAGCGTGGCATCGTTAAAGCCTTGACCTATCGTTCCCTGAAAGAGTCGCCGACGACTGTTGAGGGTGCTGGCCGTGCAACACGGGACGGTCTACCCGTCGCATGCGTCGGAGTTACGACGGAGGTCTTGGACGGCCCGGCGACAAGCGTGACCGCCAAAGCGTTGAGTGAGACGACAGGTTGCTTGCAACGATCGGAGCGGGGAATCGATGGGGAGCAACATACCCACTGCCTCGATCGCGCATCTCTCGAGGACGGATTTGTCGCGCGCACTGCTGCCGTGGCGATGGCCCGTAGTAAGGAAAATTATCGTTCCTCTTCTTCCCGTGGCTCAAAGAGGCGCCTTCATGAGAACGACGGCGGCGGCGGCGGCGGAACGACCCCGAAACGAACTCGTCACTGGCTATACCGCAGAGCATCACCTACGTAATGTTTTTCAAAAGTTGGACGGCTTACCCACTGCGTAATGTTTTTCAAACGCTGGACGGCTTACCCACTGCCTCGATCACGGGTCACTCGAGGACAGACCTTTCGTGCACACCGCAACTATGGGGATTGCTCGCAATCGCGCACGGTATTTCTCAATCCTAACCTTCATTTAGCCCTTAAGAAGGCATCTAGGTGACCAAAAAGGTGACGGCGGAACGGCCGATAAACAGGCTTATCACCGGCTACGAATATATAAACACCACACACCGTTGCCAACGCAGCGGAGGGGCATTGAACACGGCAACATGTCAACAAGCTGGTCTGGACCTCAGCGCAGATTGTAAGGTTGTGGATCACGGTTCAGTGGTTCTCGTTGGTCGAGGATGTCCGATTCAAGGTTAGCGATTCGGGTGGTGTTTCGGGTAAAAGCCAAGGATGGAACTGTTGTTGCAATAAAGGTTATTATCAAGTTTCTGTAACCCAGGTCCGTTCTATGCATACAACATCGTGGAGTTCACTGGTTCTCCAAAAAGCAAGACATCCGGTTGACCTAAACCAAACGGTAGTACATTGGGGTCATTCCCGAGCGCATCAACCGTAACGGTACCGTACTATACGTAGTCTGGTATACATATCGCCGTGGTAGCCTCCCGTGTGGCAGGTTTGCACGTGGACGCATCACCTTTCGCGTGGACAGCTTGTCGTGTATTGCTTGCCGTACAAAGCGTGTATCACCACAGATCTGAATCGGGAGATTTGTGTACGTAGGGTTCAAGTAGCTTCGACAAGGCATAACTACTTGAGTATCAAGAACGCTCAAGGCCACGGCGGGACTCTCAGGAATGAGTTGTCGAGTAGGCGCGAATAAAGGTTTCGCTAAAGTAACAAAACGACTTGGAAATAGAGTACGAGGTTTCCGAACAATTTCTACTTTTTCCCCTTGTTTAAGAGACCAGCTGCAGATTAACAGGAATGTTAGGCATTTGCCTCTTTTCTGCCCTTTTGTGGTCCCAATAATTCACTACAGTAGCTCTCACAGGATCCTAGTTTACCTGTTCGCGTTTTGTGTTTGATACATCTGAATTTAACGGCAGAAGAGCCGCGAAGGAATCAGCGATCGTTTGGTGAAAGCCTTCTTGACTGGTGCTATAGCCATAGTGCTAGGTACCGGTGCTCGAAAACATTTTGTTTGTCTGATGTTACGATTGTTTTATTTGCTTCTCGCAACTTCGAGTTGAAAACACACGCCACTAAAATAGTCGTTTGTGGCTGACTGCGACTGATGCCTTGCACACTCGGTACTCCCGCCTAACCCAGAAGGAATGTGACTCGATGTTTGTGGTTGCTTGTAACGAGATGTAGCTGCCCGAAAATGAAGTGCAAACTTTCAGTGGGTGATTGGTTATCCTAATTTCGACCAATTTCGACAACTGCCACATCCCAATATCCAGGTGCAGACTTCAATTGCAAAAGTGCGGACGGCCAATCTGGAGAGAAATAGGCAAGGGTGTTGGTGTAGGATATTATGTGGTCTTCGTGCTTCCGTTTCCGCCAGCCGGGGCATCTGAGAAGCATCGTGTTATGGACCCGCTGTAGCCTGTCGTAATCAGCCTTGTTTAGATTTAAAGTGACGCACTGGTATGGCGGCGTCTCGAGTACCTCGGCTTTCAGCATCCGCACTTTCAGGCGCAAGCGCACACCCAGGTGGTCATAGATTTCCATCTTTTACCGCCCGAAACACGCCCTTCCCCTCTGGAGCCGACGCATCACCTCGACAGGGAGATCCTCATTAGAGTTGATAGTCCCGGCCAAGTACACAAACTCGGCCGTTTGTTTGTGTACCTGGCCGGCTGCGGCAACCTCAAACAATACTTTCCCTCCATCTTTCGTTTACAGGCACATTATCTCAGTCTTGGCCACCGAGACCGTCAGCCTGAATGTCGCACACGCATTCACGATCACCGTCATCATTTTCTCCAGTCCTCCTGGTGGTCACGATACAATGCCCGCATCATCAGCGTACAGGATTCCCCACAGCGGTGTGCCCTCCTCCTCCTCCTCCTCGTCCCCCTGTCCGTCGACGTTTCTCCATAACCTATACATACAACGAGTGCCAGTTTACAACTACAGCACCTCATACCAGAACAGTACAATAATACAACAAAGCCAAACTCAAGTAATGTGTTCCCTCACCGCGCCTGCACCTACAAAACTGGCATTCTACAGTAGTACCCTTCATTGTACATCCCCACGCGACAGCGACAAACTGGTCCTACTCTCAGCTCTTGGCATGCGTTTCGGCCTTCAAACCAGATTGTGGTGATTTGTGTACAAGTATAACCTGCTTGCATGCTGTGCCATACAACCCTGGCAAACGCAGGTACGCCTGGTGACGTTCGCATCACCACCAAATTCTGGAGACACCCTATCTCCTCTACCACCACTCCCGGATACATAGACACCCGATCTCCTCTACCGCCATTCCCGTCTATATAGACACCCGATCTCCTCTACCACCATTCTCGGCTATCTACTCAGCCACGGAGGAAAAACGTACCTGGTCCAAGTACTCTCCTGTATGAGGTAAACGGAAACACTGGTCCTGGAAGGCACAAGGGAGCCGGAATTCGCCTTTCACAGCACACTGGAAAGTGGGGGGCGATAACGGCCGCCTGCAGCAGCGCGGGAGGTCGCGGAGTAAAGGGAATATTGACTGGTTCGAAGGCAGCGGGCCACGGCGATGCAACAGAAGCGGGGGCAGGTGAACTCGGAAAAAGAGGCGATGAGATAGAGGAAACATCCCCGCGAGAAATCAATGCAGGGATATATGGTGCAGGGTTGATACTCGTAGACACCAAGACAATGATAACCTGGAGAAGAGAGCGATATGTTCACAGGGAGGACCCAGACATGAATCGGCGGCACGGAAGATTACTCGCTGGGAGGAAGCTCGACCTTGACGCAGGTCCTTACGCTCCACAATGTCGCTCGATCGACTGTTAAACACACAGTTGCAGGGTGCGCGGCATGGCTTGAGAACCGAGGTACTAGAAAAGCCAGGTGGTTCGAGTAGGTATCACGTGGGTGGACGCACAGGGCGCCCGAGAATCCTAGAGTTGGCGCAGGCCGCTCTTTTGTGTGTCAGCTGAAAATATTCACCGTGGTATTTTTTTTATTTTTTTTATTTCCCCATTGATTATCTTCACTCGTCTCTTTCTCCTTCTCCAGCCCTCGTCGTAAGTCAGATCCGGGGTCACTAAGCAGGCTCCTCTCCCTCCTCCCCACTACTGTACGTGCTTTGATATTTATCGCGAAACTAGTTCAGCATTTTCTTCCCTCGTTGACTCGCGTCGAATTCTAGGCGTCAATGGCTGTGGGTCGCTCGGCGGTAGAGTAAGTAAGCGCCAACCTACCCAAGCCGCGTAGACAGGCTGCCGGAGACACAGCAGTCACCGAGCGAACTCATTAAACCCGTTTTAGAAACATCTGTTGGCACGTTGAAACCGAGGAAATGAGGCCGGAGACAAAATCCACAAGACGACCCCTGTCGCGGCTATCCACACAGCAATTGCCGCAAAAACAAACTGGTTTCACCCAAACGGCACCCGAGGCGTGCTACGATATGGGGTCGTAGCGCTTTTGGGCAAATGAGGGTTCTGGCTACTGACGGGACTCCTTAACTGCTTGACTGCACAAATCTCGATAATGTTTTACAGTATATTTCCCTCGTATGCCTGAGTTAGGGGATTGACTGTTCATCGGATTGCGCCCGTTGATGTTTTCCGAAAGACAGGTTTGGGGGACGTATAGATGTTCCTCGGTTGGAAGAGCCCCACAACAAAAGATGGAACAACACCCCTACAGTACTACGGGGGACCACAGTTAACAGGACCTACTGTAGACACAATATAACCTACTGCAGACACTAAAACGTATATATTTCCCTATATTGGCTAACAATATTTGGTCCATAGCTAATAGGACCTACTGTAGCCACAATATAACCTACTGTAGACACCAAAATCTATATATTTCCCTATTTTCGCTAACAATATTTGGTCCAATTTACTGTGGTCCCCCGTAATAGCATGCCTCCCCCGGCAGAGACATCCAACAAACCTAATGAAAACTTCGGTCAAACATAAACAGGCCAGTCGGAGCGCGGAGAGCAGTACAACTCTTGTCATCATGCGCATTGTGTAGTGCACGGGGACACTACTTCTAAACGCAGCATCCTCTTACTCAGCACCCCGGGTGCGCCATGTAACCGATGCCGTAACTGGTTTGTATATTTTCGGTCACTTTCGGCCTGGGAGCATGAAAAGTGGTGATCTGTACATGAACCAGCCACGAAATCATATCGTGGGAGGTCCTGTCAGTCCCATGAATTAGTGCAAATCGAGTACAAAAACAGAACAAAAACGAATCAATAGGCCATCTCAAATATGAGATAATATAGAAAGCACATCGTTCAGGGGAAATCATAATAAACCAAGTTTTAAGCAAACCACTGAACGTGACCTAAGCCCCAACCCGCATCACGCACTCGGATACCCTACAAGTTTCCACAAAAAAAACAACCAGAGACCTTCTGTGCACTTGTAGTATCTACTGTGCTCCGCCTTAGCCTTTTGATTGGCCATCTTTGGGTGGATGCTTCTCCATCCTAGATACGGATGTGCCGATGTGCGTTATAGCCGGTAACGAATCCGTTTGCCGGCCGTTCCACCGCCGTCGCCGTTGCCGTTAAGGTGCGTCCTGGAGCAAAGGGAATATGCCGAACGAGAACCGGCGAGAGCCATCTTTCAAATAGCAGTGCTCACGATTGGCCCGGACTCAACGGGGGCATGGTCGAGGCAGTGCGCAAGGTGCTCTCCGTCGATTCCACACCTTGATCGCTTCAAGCAACCCGCCCTCCCACAGAGTTCTTCACCCGTCACGCTCGTCAACGGATCGGCCGAGAACTCCTCCTTGAGCCGGACGCGTACTGTGGGCAAAGCAGTGGCTGGTACACTGCAAGCAGCCCGAACAACGGGCAACGAGTCCTTCGGCGAACGCTTGGAACGATTGGCACGGATGTCAATCATTCCAACCTCAGCATGCTGCTTACAGTACGCCACGGCGCCCCCCTCAAAATTGAAGCTAGGTCCAGTCGTGCAGGAGTCATGTAGGCAGCGTTTATTGTGGACGTCCACCATGCCGTCCTCAGCGTGCCGCTTGCAGTACACCGCCGAGTTGCCTTCGAAATTGAAGTTCGGTCGCTTCATGCAGGCGTCGTGTAGGCATCGTCTGCTGGAGATATCAACCATGCCGTTCTTGGAATGCTGCTTACAGTACGCCGGCGTCTTGTTGTCTTCGAAATTATAGCTCGGTATCTTGGTACAGGATTCATGAGAACAACGCTTGTTGTTGACGTTCACCATGCTGTCCCCGGCGTGTTGCTTGCAATACGCCGGCTTGTTGCCCTCGAAGTTATAGGTCGGTCTCTTGGTGCAGGATTCATGGGAGCAACGCTTGCTGATGACGTTCACCATGCCGTCCCTGGCGTGTTGCTTGCAGTACACGGCCTTGATGCGTTCGAAATTGAATGTTGGTCGAGTCGTGCAGGAGGCATGCAAGCACTGCTTATTGCGGACGTCCACCATACCGTCTTCAGCGTGCAGCTTGCAGTACGCCGCCTTGTCGCCCTCGAAATTGAAGAGCGACCCCTTCGTGCAGGAGTCGTGTATGCACGACGGGTTGCGGACGTGCACCATACCGTCCTCAGCATGTTTCTTGCAGTACGCCGCCGGGTTGCTGCCCTCGAAATTAAAGCTCGGTAGTTTTGTGCAGGATTCATGGGAGCACGGATTGTTGTAGATGTTTACCATGCCGTGCTCGGCGTGCTTTTTGCAGTACACCGCCGGAGTGGACTTTTTAAAGTTATAGCTCGCCAACATCATGCAGGGTTGACGTGCACACCTTTTAAAGCGAACATCCACCATGCCGTCCTCAGCGTGCGTCTTGCAGTAAGCCGCCGGCTTGGATCTGTCAAAGTTATAGCTCGCTACGTTCGCGCAGGATTCGTGTACGCACCGCTTGATGCGAACATCTACTACGCCGTCCTCAGCATGCTTCTTGCAGTTCGCCGTCTGCTTGCTTCCCTCGACATTGGAGTTTGCTGACATTCGGCACTTCCGGCAGAGGCGTCCCGTTTTCGCCACCGGCAGTCCTGGAGAGGCAGGCGATCACAGTGCTCTTTAAGGCTGGCGCAGGCACACCTATTGGACGTGGAGCCGGCATTGACAACGGATGGGAGGGTAGTTGTCGTCGTCGTCGTCGTTGTGTATTATTGTACTTGTCTCCACCCGAAACAGTGGAGCAAATAGTGGCAACCCCGACAACTGACCGCAACCCAACACTGCAACTGGCGTTTGAATAATACAGCATATAAATGTTTTGCAGTGGGGGTCGATTACGTTTGGTTAAAAGGGCATCACTCGTAAAACAGCGAGTGGTACAGAGTAAATACTTTTATATGCTGACGTTTTCCTCGCCTTGCCTTTTGTACTCGCCAAAAACGCAGATATCAGCATGAAAAAAAAAGGAATATATCAGGGTTGTCCTCAATACATGAGGTATATACTTCGTATACGCGAATATAGACGTAGTGACCCCCCGTTTCCCTGTGCGGGATCTTGACGAACGCCCGCTTACTCGATAGCTTCTGAGAACTGCACAAACATGTACCAGGATCGCTCCACAGCATTCATACCAACTTGATCTATCAAATATTACGAAGGATATATATGTTTCCACTATCATTGCGCAGGTGCGTTCCGTATGAACTTTGATTCATCGCGCTCCACCGAAGAGCTAAATGCCACACGGGTCTTAAAATTCAATTTCGATAAGAAAAAAAATTGTTGTTCTGGTGTTGACTTTGCCATCCGACAATATGTACGTACCGTTTGGAATATACCACAGAAGTGCGACACCTGTAGTAAATCGATTCCAGCCATTCCGGCTGCTCAAGAAGAGGACGAGTGGCGTCATGAGTTACTCGGTCGCGGTGGTTGTTCTGCGGTCAACGTGTGTTCGAAAGTGGGTGCCGATTCTTCGTATCGGGAGTTTCCGGACCTTTCCTTTCCTTTCCGGCGATGGCGTTGCCCACGCGGTATTAGTCGTGACGGTCGAGATATACCACTATTGTGGCATGTTACGGTGGGGGTGTGAACCTTGTATCTGTTAGGCTTTTCACATGGAGGAGCTCTATAACTCACCAAAAACATGAATTGGAGGAAAACCCGACGCGCAACCCGATGACAAATTCCATGACCTCGATCGTCATTGATACCATGTGTTGCAAAAGGCAAACGGTACTTCGACGGTATTTATTGACCTTGATTAGCCCTGTCATCGCGAAGCTGAGCTGCCAAAGCACGCTCTCTCACCCGTAGAACACGTCTGTTGGCGGCACCCTAGAGCCTACTGGAGGTTTGGGGACACCATTCGCTCGGCGAGGGCGGTGTCGCTCCACTTACATACTTGTCACTTACTTCGCTCGCTGTTCAACATTCAACACTGTAGGGGTTGCTCTTTTGGGCACAAACGTTTCTCCAAGGAGTCTTTAGCCGAGGAGCCGCCCGGTATGTTTGGGTCTGGTATATGTTTTCCCAAATGTATCCGTTCAATATCTATTCCATGGTACTGTGCATCATTACACTGCGCTTCGTTTTTCTTATCACAGCAGGTTGTTGGGTGAACTCAAGAGCTCTTCAAGTGACTAGCCCCAAAGAAATGAGGAGTTTCCCGTCCATACCAAATGCTTCACCATACCATTTTTTTCAAGTTTGTTGTTACTCTTCACCCATCAATGCAGACATGTTCAGCTTCGTGGAACACCGGTGCATGAGTGGGGAACACCCGACGCACACAAGGTCCGAAGGCCTCAGTCCTACAACGACGTGGGGGCCAAAACAAATTCAGCAATAGGTCCATCGGTGCTGTCTTTTACACATAGACTCAGCTACAGACATATCAAAGAAACATGTGTACTACATAAGGCTATTCTCGACGGAAATGTAAGAACCGTTTATTCTTGATTTTTATACCCCGACAGGTTTTCGATAATTTTCGGGAGTGGTAGTGTAATTGTACGACACGTGTAACAGTACGAAGATTACGTTTGAACCCGACCAATGCTTGTGCATAAAAAAAGAGCATTGCATTCGTACGATAAAAAAAACTCAATGAGGTTGGTGCAGAGTTCGGCGTTGCCCACACAGCACGCCGTCGTGAAGGCCGAAATATGTCGAGGTTAACATAAACTCATGCTAACATTCTGCGGTTGTAGTTCTTCCGCTAAATGGGTGGTGATTTTCTACCTACTTGGTAGACAGTGCGCGTACGTACTCGTATTGACGTCGTAGCTGCACAAAAACATTGAATACCAGGTACCCGTAACTGGTCTACCAGGTAGATTGCGCACTGCTGCCTATCGCGCCTACGTACAAACATAGTTGGAGTTCCCATATTATCGCAAGATGGCCTCAGCCTTGAGAGGAGTCGAGCAGTCGCATACTTCAGCAGCTCAGGTGCGCCTGGTTGTTTATCTGCGAGTCTGTCTTTTTTAGGCGCTTTGCAGCGCGCTGGGCCAACCAGCAGAGTAATGGCTGGCATGTATACCATCTTGAGGGCGTGTTCCTATTGAGCAAGCTGATGTTGCTGATAGGCTGATAGCCACTTGGTCATAATAGCGGTAACAAAGTCGCCTGTAGAATGTGCTAGGGTTTAGGGCAAGACCGTCTGCCCCAGTGGCGGAGGGGCCACACTTTTGATCTGTTCATTGGGTATCAGTATGGACCAACGCTCCATGAGTAGGGTGAAGCGTGCACTGCTTCAGGCTGAGTTGACCTATAACATAGACTGCCGATTAATAGCAGGGCTTTCCTCGGGATAATCCCGCTGAACCGCCGGATTGCGCTGAATCTACCGTAACAGAGTTACGAATGAGGAATAAACAATGGCAACAGCACCTTAAAAAGAAAAATCCACGGCGAAACGAATTACGGTGTGTGTGTTTTTTTACGTACCTGGTAGTAGAAACCGCGGTATGACCCACGGTAATTTACCACGGCATTTGGCAGTTTCGGGTTAAATTCCCCGACGCGTGCTACGATAGAGATTGCACTTTTCGGCTTTTTTATTCCTGAATAACTTGGGCCCTTAAGCCATAATCGTCCGAATATCATTCTTGTATAGCAATAAGACTTTGCTTAATGCCTAGTCCATGGGTTTGCTCATCGGATTGCCATTTTATTATACTGAAAAACAGTTTTCGGGTGTGATATGGAGCTCCTAAGGTTAAGAGCCCCAGGAAAAAAAGGGTGCACCACCTTCGTAGCATGGGTCCCCCCACGAGTTGGTCAGGGGAGAAACTTACCGGCCTGCTGACTAACCTCTAACCTGAACCACATTCGTGTATGGGGATAGATAACCGGACGACGACTGAGAGATTGTCGGACCGTGTACGTGAAAACCTCCGGGTATAAGCGTGAGGACAGAGATCTGCCTACGGTCTTACGGCCCGTGAAAGTAAGAAATGGGTTATCAGGATCATGATGTATATGTTACATGGAGTTGGCGATAGCCCTTTATTGCGACATAATATTGCAGCAGTAGCCTGGTATATAAAAGTTGAAAGCCCGAATGGCGCTGCAACTATTTTGTGGGCCGTTGAAGGATGCATGGCTATGGTGTTCCAAGAGGGCGCGAAGTAGGTGGACCCGTGCCCCCGCAGTGGTGCTGATGTCTGGTTCGTGTTGTATATACTCTGGTGTTATAACCTACGAGCAATACATACATATGCTTCAATATTTCACAGGTGTTGTTCGCACAATTCATACGTAGAGCGTACCTTCGCGGTTCTGATATAATTTAGTGCTTCGAGCATATTTCGAACAATCTCCCTGGTAATAGAGTACAGCGCTCGATATGTACATATGCAGGAATATGATGTGTTACCTTAGGAAGGAGACCATTCAAAATGTCAACAATCCATTTCGGCCAAGCCTGTCTGCTTTTCGGGGCACCGTAAATCCGAAGACACACAACGAACACGAGCATTGCCTAAGAGAAAAATGTGCCCGATGTTTTTGGCTTTCACCAACAGCTACCAATCGCCGTGAGTTGAAAACTCCCACAAGCACTTTAGCTTATTTTGTGCTCTCGCGAAAATGATATACTTTCTTCAGTACATATTTTCAGCGACTATCCTGGAGATGTAGGCCCACAAGGTACTTTTTTGGCGGATACACAAAAAGTAACGCCAAAGGGACAAGAAAAAAAGAGAGCTCGTTTATATGACGTTGCTTGCGCTACCTCTCGAACAAGCCACGGCACGTATGGCTGCCCTCGATCGAGTCCCCCACCGAGGGTAAGGAACCCTCACCCATCTCCTACCATGCATGGATGCATCGCAATGTATACAAACCCGACACGGGTTGGCCGGCGAAAACGTCAGATCTCACTCGTGGGTCGTGGGGCTGATGCTGTGGCTGTGTATTGGTGTGGCTCAAGAGTATCAGCCATTTCGCCTCTTTACTACCGGTATACAGTAAATCAGAGAAAACAATGTCCTATACAGTAGAATCAGTACATAACATACGTTTTCCCGACAGAGACCATTTCCGAGAAAACTCGACCTTAACCACAGCATTATCCGTACTAATTCCAAGTAATTTTCCAGTAAAACGTAAGTGCATTTCTAAAGGGCCTACTTAGTCTAATACAGGAGCCGTCAGACATTGGCTAGCAGTAAACGTGAGAACGGCAACGACAATAGCTGTGCGACTAGCTCGTGCAAGTGAACCATTCTGTACTATTGTCAACGGCTAGACGAAGACTCCCTTAACGTGCCTACGCTTGCTTCCTGGCGAACACCAAAAGGGAATACTGAATGCCGAACACGTACCGGTAACAATTCGTCGCATATCGACTACCAGACGGCGTGGTATGTACCAAGTACGATGCGCAGATGCATGCCTGCTACGTATTAGGTGCACAATGCTCCGCTCCACGGGTGGCTCAAGACGCCCTCCACGCTCGCGCAAAGAAGAATACAACAATATGTGAAGGGGCGCACAAGAGGCCCATGATTTGATGCAACTAGCGACTTGAAAATTCCAAGAGCTCCATGGTCCAGGGAACTAATGGCGGATAAGACAAACAACCCCAACGCCGCATGCATGTACGTTCATAACTCTTACGTACGAAAGAGAGAGTACAGCACAGCACCGGACAGTACTGACTGCACAGCATCGCACCGCAACGTTCGGCATTGAGCGGCGCGGGAATGAGCTACGCTGCACTGTACTACGCCACAATACGCGACGCTGCACTGTGCTACGCCACACGGCGCGAAGCTGCGCTGCCCTGCTGCGCTGAGCTGAAGGCCCGGCTTCACGTGGAACTTTGTTTGTTGTACTTGTATTTTGTTTTCTAATTTAACTTGTATTTGATTGGTCGAAACCTGAATCACCAAAGAGGCATTCTTAAAATTGACGTCTTTTCGGCCTTCTCGATCTTGTTTTTCCATTTTGGTTAGTTCGTCCACCCCAACGTGGCATGTTCGATGAAACCGAAACAAACCACGAAAACTTGTGCCGTGGGGCCGACTGCTTTGTAGGCGGGATCCACCCATCACAAGAGGGAGGGCGACCGGGGCAGCAGCAGCGTGAGGCCCGCCGCCCCCTAGTACAGGGAAGACCGCCGAAACTCGATTCTTCATCCCTATTTGTCTCCCAAACGACAAGAGCACCAACCAGGTCACGGCTTCGTTCAGAAGTTCAATCCCTGTATCCCTGTCACTGCTGCTCGCGTGGGGCTGTGGGGCTGCGCCAGCGCACCCAGAAGATCCTGAGAGCGATAGCCTTCTCGCCGGTGTCGGCAAAACAAAACCGCCGATAGCCCCGGCGTTTCGGGGGTGACGCGTGCCGTCGCTCGCCTCATTGTGTACCAACGGGTGTTGCGGGACCGTTTGGCATTTTTCGAGTTACAAAAGCACCATCCTCGATAGGACCCGATGCTGATTTTTTCACGAAATTTTGTCCAATTACGAAATATATTCTTCAATTACGGAACTTTACCCCTGTAGGACTGCACTCCCGTTTTAGGCACAAACTACTCGGAATTAGAGTCAGGCATAAATGTATGTACACTGCAGTACTAAAAGGGTTAAGACAGGCCCTGAGCTGAGCTAAGCTGAGCTGGGTGTGCCTTTATGTTGTCATTCTAAGTACGTATAATATGTACATACCTGGCACCTCGTACTTCGCAGGCATCTGGTATCTACGAACGAGAAGGCACAGCACGGCACAGCACCGTACCGCACGGCAGGGCACAGTACCGCACATCACCGCACGGGGTTGACATGTGCCTCTCGCTACACTAGATAACCTGAGCGGAGCTGGGCTGGAAGTGCATTATTTTTAGAAAAATTGAGAAAGCAAAACAAATCCAGATATTTCTCCAAACACTAATACGGTCGTCGGCAAATAAGAGCTGGGGACTGGGGATGGCTGAGAGGTGGAATATTATGGCGAGGGAGAGGGTCAAAAAGGGGGACAAAAAAATGAAGAGTTCTTGCCAAAATCAGGTACACCTCATCACTTCTGGGCCTAAATCAGTTACACACAAAAAAAAGTGCAAATCACACGCCAGGAACCGTCTTATTGTCCAGCCCTGATTTTGCCTTGAAAAGGCCAGGTACAACTGGATTTGTCTACTTTGTCTAGCTTTCACCTGATTTTGCCGAATTGTAAGCCAATAAATCAGAAGTCCTTTACATTGATCCCCCCCGTACGCCCTATACGAACTACGAACGCCGATGGCGTACGCCAACTTCGAGCACCCGTATACGGCTATTCTGTACAAATAATACGCATACCAGTACGTATTACACGAGTTGGGTTATATATAACACACCTCCTCAGAATATTTTCCGAGTAGATTTTCTAGACCGGGGTAGTACTACGCGTACACCCGTACACTACTTCATTTTATTACCATTTACCTGCAATATGTGGAACTACAACAATTAATAGACAGCAGCAGTTAGCAATAGCAACTACAGTCAGAAGTCAGAAGGCCCAAATGGAACAGGTATAAGACCAATGCCAATGGGAACGCGAAGTTTAAAAGTTTTCTTCGAAAAAATGGAAGAACCTTTGAGGCTGAAGATACTCTCGTACCGCCGCTGTGGGAAAAAAGAGGCAAACTGTGTTTGTTTTTTTCACGCGGCGCAACTCGTTTTTCTAGTTGAAAATTGTTAGCACGCTGATAAAAAACAGCTCATTCGACGCTAGACCTTCGATCTCGATACAGAGTCAACCCACAGCCAACCCGCTTGGTGTCAGGCACAGCCAACGAATGCAGATGACGGCATCGAAGATATTAGGTGGATCCGAGGTCTAGGGGGCGAGAGCTTGCCGGCAGTGTCTGACGCTCTTCTCCCAAACCTGAAAAGAAAATTCCTCTGCCCTACGATTATTATACAACAAGTATAATAATAAACCCACAACGACTATGATACTCGTGACTACGCACGTCGCGCTGTGAAAGGGACGGCAGTAGTTTACTACCTGGTACGAGGTATTTACCCGCCGTCTGGCACAATTACGTATGATTCCATATCTTCCTATCATTTCCTATCTTTAACTATTACAGACCGCTTTTTTTTACAAGCAGCACCTCGTATTATACAGTAAATTAACATGCAGGATAAAGTACAGAACAAATATTGGTGTAACCGGGAAAAAATACTGGTGTCTGGTGTCTGGTGCGAATGACATACTTGCCTGTACCAGTATATCAAAATCCAAAATCGAGATCACGATCTTTCTTCATGATTTATGATACTCACCACCCGTCGTACCTGGTACCAGGTACTATACGTATCTCGTGCGAGCAGGTCACTCGTATCTTCTTTATACAAGGTCCCCCGTATCCCGGACCAAGTACCAGGTACTGGTAGCTGCGAGGCGTAGAGCAGGGCACACCCCTCTGTCCCCCCTCGATCTGGACAGAGTGTGGTCGATGAGCCGCCGCCACAGCAACGGCGCCAGGGATGGGGGTGGTAGTAGTGTTGTCATGGTGGCTCAGCGGTCAGGCACGAACACGAAGAAAGAGGCGACATCGAAATCTATTCATAGTAGTAATAGATCAGGCGCCAAGGATAGAGGGGAGAATAGAGGAGACAGGGCCGTGAAACGAGCGGACCAGGACAAGAAGAGGATCCCAGTCGCTGGTGGCATGTGGTGAGAGACGGAAGAGTATATGCTATTGCTTCCCCACGCCATCGACGTCCAGCACATAACGCATCTACGAGTATTAAAATAGTGTCCGTGCTGAGTCTTCATCCTATCATCGCCTGCCTAGAGAGATACCTGGTGCCTGGTACAAGCTCTGTGGTCATAAACGACGAGACAGAGATACTACCTCGTACATCGCAAATACTCGTCGTACTGTACAGTACCACCTACGTAACCTGGTACGTACAGTACTGTAGTAGGGAGGTTAGGCAGTGCTATGTCAACCGTACAGGATACGAAAAGCAGAACATACTGGTGCACAACAAGCCAGCCAACCAGACAGTGATACTGCTTGTACGAAACACACACGTATAATATCATGTTGTCCGCAGCTATGATGATAATCACCTGTGGTATGATTTGGATCTGATGATGTCGTTCATGATGCTATCACAGCAGTAGCAGCAGCAGAAGCAGTAGCAGGGGGGGGGTTATTCATTCACGTAGCGTCCGGTAGACTGCCGCGCGCGATGAACCTTGTCCCCGTTTGGTAACATTGGATCGGTAAACACACGATGAATCCAGCTCCTTATGCTACTATAACGGGGGACCTATATAATACTGGTAGTAAATAGGACCAAATATTGTTTCGTAGCAAAAATAGTAGGGCTGGGCCCTGGTAGCTCCAGCCAGTACAGTATGTACTGACTACGTCGTATGCCAGTATACTGGACCCGACCAGTGCACTGGCAGTCACGGCGAAGCTGCGACCCCCGCCCCCCCCCGGCCGAGGGGGCTCCCCCCGGGGTGCCCCGCTGGAGGCGCCCTGCCGGAGGCAAGTTTTTACGCGATTTGGCTTCACTACAGTGCGCGACAGATGTTAAGAATCTCTTGTTTTTCGCCAGACTGAGATTCTTACGTAAGACTGGGTGTGCTCCACACTCATTTCAGTACAAAGAGGTCAAATTCTTATTTTTCCCCAAAATTTCAGCCTCAAATTCTTGATGATCAGATTCTTAACATCTGTCGCGTACTGTAGAGCTAAAAAATATGTTGTTTTTGAGCCATGTAAGGAAACTTGGTGTTCAAGACTGACTAAGGAAAAATGAAGAAAGTGAAAATGTACGCGAAGTGTATGATGGACAGAAGTGTGCGGAAATACGGCTGCAATGTGTGCCCTCTTTGCTCTTTGACCTTTGCCGTACATATAGATGGGTTTCCGCTATGTCTTGAGGCGTTTATATGGGGTGCACGTAAACAGTCAGAGTACTGGTGACCCTGGCACCTCCCTCAGCCAGTACAGCAGTACTGCAAGTACAGTAATACTGGCAGTACATACTGGACCAGGGCCCAGCCCTAAAAAATAGGGAAAACTACGTATATAGGTGTTGGTGTCTACAGTAGGTTATTTTGTGTCTACAGTAGGTCCTATTAACTCATGAACCAAACATTGTTAGCAAAAATAGGGAAATATGTTGGTGTCCACAGCAGTACTGTAGGTAGGCCCTATTGTGTCTGCAGTACGAGGTCCTATAACGGGGGACCATAGTAAGTAGGACCAATTATTGTTAGCAAAAGTAGGGAAAAATACAGGTTTTGGTGTCGACAGTAGCTTCTATTGTGTCTACAGTAGGTCCTATTAACTATGGACCAACTATTGTAAGCAAAAATAGGGAAATACATAGGTTTTGGTGTCTACAGTAGGTCCTATTGTGTCTACAGTAGGTCCTATTCCCCCGTAATACTGTAAGTTCTCAGCTTTCATACGTCGGACGGACTACACAGTACGATCTAGATCCCGATTTACAGTATGTTCGTCGTAAGTCGTAAAGGATAGTCCGCTGAGCCTCTCAGTCCGCGGCTCACTGGGTGGCTCAGTGGACTACCAGTACCAGGTGCAGCAGTATATCCTTTATGACGAACAAAATAAGTATGTTTTTGCTTTTGGGCTCAATTCGCCCTCCCACCGATAACCTTCTCCGGGGTAGATCATATTTTACATTAGAGTAGATCCTCACCTGTGCCGTTGTTAGGTGCGTGATCTATACAATAGTATGATAGCATGATCCAAACCAGGAGACATGTCCTACTACAGTACTGTAGTACTGTATATAGATCATGCAGAATGTATTGCTCCCACCGGACAACATGGTGAGCTCGATCCTACAGATAGATCAGGAAACTACAACTATCTACCCTGAAATATCTACTGTACCAGGTATAGAGAGATCAGGACGTGGAAGTCGATGCTCTGTCCGATGTGTGTAAAGTTTCGGCAGAAGAACCAGCGGTACGCCGTCGCGGACAGCAAACAGTATCATAACAGTACTGCTCTACTGATGATGTGCCAGGGTATGTAACCATTTAGATCTGCACGGACCTATGAGAGGAGTATGCGCTCATGATACGAGTACTATACATATAGCTACGAAGAAAGACTACCTATTGTACGTACTGTACGTACAGTGGAGAGCGATAAAAAAGCAGATGCATATTGTACTCTACTTGTCGAGTCGAACGAATCATAAAAATAACCTTGCAGATTCATAGTTTCCTGATCTCAATGATCTATTTACGTGGGACCATAGTTCACAGGACCTACTGTAGACACAAAACAATAGGACCTACTGTAGATACCAAAACCTATACGTTTCCCTATTTTTGCGAACAATATTTGGTCCATAGTTAATAGCACCTAATTAGACACAATAGAACCTACTGTAGAAACCAAAACCTCTATATTTCCCTGTTTTTGCTAACAAAATTTAATATTTGGTCCTATTTGCTATGGCCCCCCGTAATAGCTCATGATGCCGGGTGGGAGCGGGGTAATCTGCTGACCTACCACACGCTTCCTGGGCTGGATCTGTACTACAGTACTGTACACAGACCCTGCATGGCATCTCATAATGGCAGCTTAGGACAAAAATGGTGTACTATACCAGGTACCTGGTACAACAGTAGATCGTGACCTGTCCCACCTCGATATCTTGGCGCGTGTAGAGGGTCGTCTCGGTCTGACTCGAAACAAACTGCTGGTTGTTGTTGTGCTTGCACTCCCGTCACCGCCGTCGCATCCTTTACAGGGACAGCTTCGAGTCGGAATCGGCGTCTGAGGACGATCATGACAATGATGATGATGATGATGGTGATGGTGACCATGGTGATCATGACCATGACCATGCAGAGGGCAGGCGATCTCGACAGGACAGGAGCAGGAACAGCAACGGGAGCAGCTCCGCCAGTTTGGCCGCCAGTTTGACTTCGAACGCTGGTGGTGAGAGAAGAAAATCTGCGTCAAAGCGCTCGAAGGGCAAGCT
Source organism: Costaria costata (assembly GCA_036873775.1). Lineage (NCBI taxonomy): Eukaryota > Phaeophyceae > Laminariales > Agaraceae > Costaria > Costaria costata. Next base: position 2,037 of record JAYJME010000440.1, on the reverse strand, counting down.
TGCCTCGGACCGCCAAACAGATAAGAGCAGGGACAGCAAGAGGGACAACGAGAAGAGGGTCAAGTCTAAGAGGAGGACACGGGGGTCCGGAGAAGGCAACAGCAATAGTGCTAGAGGTAACGATGATAGCGGTAGCGATTATAGCAATAGTGCTAGTGCTAGAGGTAGCTCCGACGTCCGCGACTCCAAGCGAAGCAGCTTCTCAAAAGGCGATAGCGTCGTGGTGTACCTGTCGTCGGGAGGGAAAGCGAAGGGCACGATCTCACACGAATCTTCTACTACCAGAGGACGATACGACGTCAAGCTGGACAACGGTGATTCTAAGAAGAACATTGACTCTCGAGATATAAGCCCCGCCCGGCACCGCCGGGGAGGACCCAACGGCGGCGCATCAGAGCGCAGCAGCGTTCGAGTTCGAAGCAGTGTCAGAGGGCGCGCGACGTCTAACGGTGGTGCTTCTTCGGAACGACGTTCGTCGGGCTCAGATTCGCACAGGCCACACCGCCAACGACGACGTTCATCCGCGGAAGGTCTAATCGCGTCTCCTTCTTCTCCTCCTGGTCCTGCTTCGTCGGCAGAAGCGATCGCCGAAAACAAACCGAGTGGGGGTTCTGCAAGCCCTCTCTCTCCCGATGCTTTAGCAGCAAAATTGCCAACCAACGAGGGGGACAAGTCTGGTCTGCAACCACCAGAAGAAGGATCTCAGGTTATCGACGCTATCGACGCTATCGACGCTACTGCGCCGAGAGGGAAGGATGCTGGGTTGGATGCGAGTGGACCGGAGCCAGATGGTAATACCGGGGATGCAGGGAAAAGTTCTGGGTCGGGACGGAGTCAGTCGCCTGTCACGCGGAAAGTCCGACAAGCGCAAGGTCTCCTCAAGACGGTGAGATGTGGCTGTAGCTACTACTGCTACCCTGTTATTTGGCGTGCTTGAGTAGGGGGGGTGCTGCATGCACGCAACGGTGGAGGCACGCTTGAGGGGACAAAGCTCCGATGACTTACAGTAAAACGCTTTAGGAGCTGTTTTGCAACTGCAAGAGCTTTTTTTAACTCCAACACTACAGTGGCCCCAAGTATAGTATTCCCGACTCGACGAGACGAGTCTCAAAGTCTACAAGGGGCCAATTAAGCAATGCATAGTAAAACAGCATATCGAAACTTAAGTCGTGCCAGACATGAATAACGAAGAGCTCTTGGTTGCCTCGGAGCGCATGCTTTGGGTTGTTTGCCCCCATTTCAGTCAAAAGGTGTCGAAAATATGTGACGGTGGCAGCATCCGTCACAAGAAGCAGCCTGCCACGATCAACACTACAGCAGAAGACACATGCTACGATGATAGAGGTGCACCAGTTATTTTCTGAGGCTCTTTACTTTAGGACCTCTGCGCTTCACCCACAAACCGATTTTGAGTAATAAACTAAAAGGGCAACCCGCTTAAAAAAACCCGTGACCTAGGCATACCAATTTTTCTTATTCCGAAACAAGAATGACACCCCGACGATTTCCCTTTTACTACCCCAAAACGGTATCCCACACTGTTACTGAGTAGTGTTTGTCCCCAAAAACCGTTTCCGGCTCTAAAGGGGTTAAGGCGCCCCGTCATTCAGAAAACGAAAACGCCGAAAAGTACACAACACTACAATGTGATAGGGGGTACACCCGAACAGCATTGACAGGAGCTGCCCGTCACGCGCGCAGCATGGTGATACTTGGTGATACTTGGTGATTCTTGGTGATTCTTGGTGAATCTTGGCGATACTTGGTGATACTTGGTGATACTTGGTGATACTTGGTGATACTTGGTGATACTTGGTGATACTTGGTGATTCTTGGTGATACTTGGTGATACTTGGTGATACTTGGTGATACTTGTACAGCTGCACGTTCTTCCTATCGTACGAGGCGGTTGATAATTGTTATGGTACTGCTTTGGTAGAAGGTAATTGCGCAGTAATTACCTACGGGATCGTGTTCGTATTACTTGGGAGGCATGTCTGGATAGGAAAACAGGGGTTTTACAGGGGCGAGGCAACG
>JAYJME010000439.1:0-23258 GCA_036873775.1 Costaria costata | reverse complement strand
CCGATCTTGCATGATATGAGTACACACCCCCCCCGCGCGCCCATGTTAACCCCTTTAGAGCCGGAAACGGTTTTTAGGGACGAAACTACTTGAAAATAGTCTGCGATAATTTCTTGGGGTTAGTAAAAGGGTTAATGGGTCTCTGTCATGCTGTGCGTCTCCAGGGGTCCTCATTTTAAAAAGGCCGTTTTTTTTGTGGGTGCTGCCGATGGTTGTACTGAACGAACCAAGGCAACAACTCACACGCCGCTTGTGTCCAGCGGCGCCCGAAGCAAAAATTGAAAAATTCGCGTTCGCGGCCCTCTTTTTTTTCTGTCTATTTTTTTCTTTACGTAGGTGTAACCCTTAGCCCCGTTAGAGCCGGAAACGGTTTTTGGGGACAAAACTACTCGAAAATAGTGTGGGATCATTTTTCCGATGGTGAAAGGGTTAATATACAATTTTCGCTAAAGGATTCCAAGTGGCCAATTTTCCATGTTTTTTTTTATTTTGGTGAAAGGGTTAAAAGATAATTTTCGGTAAAGGATTCCAAGTGGCCAATTTTCCACGTGTTTTTATTTTCCGAAGTCTCAGATATTAAAATAAGCACATTCTAGATACGATACTATTATTTTTTTTTATCGCGGAAGGTTGTGGTGATAAGCTGTTCGAGCATCATACAACGTGTTTCGGTAAAATTTAGCAAAACAAGTGCTACCCCCTGTCGTACTAACCCCTTCAGAGCCGGAAACGGTTTTTTGGGACAAAACTACTTGGAAATAGTGTGAGATAATTTTTGGGGTAGTTAAAGGGTTAACCCCTTTAGAGTTAACCCCTTCAGAGCCGGAAACGGTTTTTTGGGACAAAACTACTTGGAAAAAGTGTGGGATAATTTTTGGGGTAGTTAAAGGGTTATAACCCCTTTAAAGTTTAGAGCCGGAAACGGTTTTTGGGGACAAATCTGCTTGGAAATAGTGTCTGTGTGGGATACTTTTTGGGGTGGTAAAAAGGTTAAGTACTAATGTCTGATTGTAGCAACATAACGAGGTGCACAATTGTTATCTAGAATACAGTATATACTACCTCTCCTCGAAACCTAAAACTAATTTTGGGCGAGAGAGGTGATATTTATTTAATCCGTACTAATTCACTAATAATACCAAATGCCAGGTACGTCGTGCCTAACACCGAACGCCAGAAATAACTCTACCTTCTTGACGTCTGTGGCTGACGGTATCATACACCCGGTTCCTGGTGTGTGTGCGATGGTATAACCTCAACTCGGCTACTGTGTGTGCGATGGGTATGACCTCAACTCGGCTACCGGGTACTGGTAGTCTGCGTTGCCGCTGTTAATAGGCGAGGCTGACCTCTCTCGATTCCCGTGCACCCTCCCTACTCTATGCTTCCGCGACGGGTCCTGTACACCAATAGGCGAAGCTGGTGGGGACGGCTCTCGAAGCGCCGAAGTTGGGTCTGTATCGGTCAGCTGCGGTTGCTCCGGAGTCGACGGAGGAGGAAGTGCCGCGTTTGGCGCCCTGGGAGGCGATGTCGGCGGCAGCGGTGGCGGCGGCGGGATGAGCCCTAGTGACAGTGTAGGCCGAACAGCGAACGTCCGAAGGAGACGCCGAACCGACGCCGTTGCGGCGGCCGCGGACGGCAGCACCTCTTCTTCGAACAACGACAACTCCAGCTCGGGCAACGAGTAAGTGACGCATTCATGCGTTGTGCGTGTTTTTGTTTTGGGGGGTGTACTCATACCATGCACGGCCGTGGTCGTACGGCCATAGACCCTCGCATCCCTACTATGCCGGGACGGAGCACGTACGATCATAGACCCTCGCATCCCTACTATGCCTGGACGGAGCACGTCGTATTTTGACCAACCAGGCAGACATTGCTTGCACCAAGCGCGCGGGGGAGTATTAGGTGATTCGGCTGTTCGGTGATTTGGTTACTATGCTTTTTCGGTTATTCAGTTACTCGGAGCCATCAGGTATATCGAAGAAATGAGTGATTCACCTTCCAAAGCATTTACGCGCTTATATTATATATGTACGTGTACCAGGTAACATGCATAAAGCAATTACCATCAGAGGAAGATAATTTTCCTCAACGTTTTTGCAACATATTTCTTATTTGTTGAACTTGATCCGCTGGCGCCCCCCGCCCGCCCGCCCGCCCGTCCGAGTTGCTGCCGCCCCCAACCTTGAGTCGGAAACCGAACGCAGTACGCTGTAATGAGGTCGAGCCACTGCTGTACGAGTTGTAATTATTGCTTGACCCGTCGCTTCCCCCCGCAACTGCCATGCTCTTTCTGTTTTCCCAAACCCTTCCCCAGTTTTTCAGGCTTTTGGTCATGGATTGTGATTTCGGCTTGCGTTATTGGGTTGATCGTGCTGTGCTGCGTCGGCTGGTACATCCGGAATCCTTGGTGCAAGACCGCGCCTCTAGGAGGTGAGTTAAAACAGCGCTCAGGTCGATTCCGTGGTTCGAGACATGCCACTATGGTACAGTAGGGCGGGGTGTACGTACTCAATTCGTGCATGGCCAGACCCTCGCGTCCCTACACCCCTGCTGTGTCGGAACGGAGCACGCCGGGTTGTTGGCGGACCAGGCAGACGTTGCTTGCGCCAAGCGCGAAGCGCCGTGAGGTGTTCGGCGAGTCGCATGAAGGGTGACCTGCATCCTGCTAAGGACCGCTTGTGAGACGGACTTCGGCACCTTGCATCTACTTTCTTGGTTTTGAGCCATGCCACTTTTTTTGTTTTTTGGGCCGATAATAGATATGACAGGTATCTGACTCTGTTCCCCTCAAACATATCTGTATGTCCTTATGTATCATTCATGAAATAATGCATATGCCCACACGCCCAACCTTTGTACACTTCCCGAGCTCCAAGGCTGTTAGATCTTCTTCCCCTCAATAAGGACTTTACATGCCTCATTAGGTTATAGAAACCCCGTAGTACGCGCGATCGAAGTATCCCACGCAGCTTGCAAAGTTGAGTTTCGACGAAATCCTCGATCTCACGGCTGACGTTATATTTGTATATAATGCATACGCGAGTTTAGAGTTAGCGTTAGGGTCAGTTTACGCAGACTCGTTGATTCATTTGTCGCTGCTACCTACGTTCCGGCGGCGCTACCTGTGGCTCGAAGACTGTAAAAATCGAAGAAATACTCGACAAACCTCAGCATACCTCGCATTCGTGGCGTAGAGACCCCTTGCTATTGTTCCATTGACCCATCGCATCCTGTTCTTGAACAGAATCGCTACCCCCTCCGGCAGATTTGGTGCCGATCGGTTCTTCATTATCGCAGCAGGCGATATCACTTTCCAAGAAGCACGCCCACAGGAATTACCGCGAGTGGTTGTTTCTCCCGCCTTGGCGCCGGCAAACGTCAACTTGGGACAACGTTGAGACGGTTGGGCTGGAAGGTATCGCTAAATAGACGTGCGATTGCGTGCGTTTTTTTTGTCATGACGGTGCGGTAGTAGCGCGCAACGGTTTTCCTCACCCAGCAGCACCCTCCGCTACACAGCCTGTCTCATAAAGGCCACGCCTATAGACGCTTGCTGTCGAATGCAAGCAGAGCGAGCCGCGTTGCCTGGATCGCTGGCGGCGTGTTCCGTCTCCCCGGTTCGTTGGCCACTAAGAAGACGCCCTGTAATTAGGTTAAAGGCGGCCATGGCTAGGTTTGAGGGCATACGTATGTGCTGGGATGCACCGTACCTGATTGGTCCAAATGGAAAACGTCGAAAGGGGATTGGTCGAAGATAGCAGACGCGTGGTGCGATAGAGGTATAGAGCTAGTAGTAGCAGCAGTAGTTTGTCGGAAACTGAAATGTGTTCAACCATTGACACCCCCGTCGTAGAATGGACCAGCAGCCGTTTCAGCCGTCGCCTGGCCTTGGCTGCAGAACATTGTCAACTGCTTGGCCCATTTATTCCCCCTTCAAATTTGAGGCCCAAGCAGCATGGGACGTTTACCGTTTCTCAGACGTGCGCTTTGTTTGCTGCCCTTGCACGTCGCGTTAAACAACCTCGTGGATTTCACGAGCCATAGCCCCGGGTACAGCCGCTGTACGGACCACAGCCATAAATAAACAAAACCATGTTTGTTCGTGCCCGGTATGTGTTTCGGACGATCTACGACCACCTCCCTTATTGCAGATAGCCCCCACCAGCCTCCTTGAACCGTCGGAGGATGAAGCTCACCCTGAACTGGAGCGTTGCGGTCTTCGTGGCTGTTTGTGTTCAAGCGGTGCTGTGGCTCCCCGCGGAATCAACGCCGACGGAGGAGACATTGTCGATGGCAGCCATCCCGTCAAATATATCAGAAAACGCCACGTGTGACGACTGGGTGTCGTGGGTACCCCCCCGCACAGATCCGGCGGTCGTGATGCAGGTGGTGAGCGAAGATTACGCGGACCTTGAACGGAACTTTATCCGGCTGATGGAGCTGAACTCAGCGTTCACCCGGCAGCATCTGTATCTCATGTGTCTCGACGAAACGTCTGTGCCGGTTTTTGCGTCTTTGGGCATCCGTTGTCTGCTGATCGGCCAGCTACACGTGAACTCTCACCAATCCATCTGGGAGACGAGGGTCAGAGTCGTGTCATGTTTGGTGACGGAGGGATACAACGTCGTAATGTCGGATTCGGACGCCCTTTGGCTCGGCGACCCCATGGAATACGTAGGCTTGCCGGCGGTAACCAGCAGTAGCGTCGTAGCCTCGCGGGGTATTTTCCCCCAAGAGTATGGAAGGACGTGGGGTTCAACCATGTGCATGGGGTTCATCATGTTTCGAGCAACAGGAGCGGCAACGAAGGCGTTTCAGGACGCCATGGAGCGTATCGTGTTGGAGAGTGGCGATGACCAAATCGCAGTCAACCGAGCGGCATTCCAGCTGGGCGTTGCTTGGGATAAAGGTAGCGACATGCGATACGAAACAAGCACAGGCTTTGGGAAGGGGACCATCGCCGAGCTATCCAGCGACGATGGTGAACCCTTTGAGATCTCCTTGCTCCCGCACAATAGGTTCACGCGAATATGTGCTAGTACGCCGGTAACCAACGAAACCATCGTAGCACACTGCCTAGAGCCTCAGCAGGCAGGTGCGAAACTGGGCTGGATGCAAGACCTAGACCTTTGGTCCCCAGATGGCGTCAGTCCCTGATCTCCGAAGAAATCTGCAGGTCCTTTTAGGCTTACACGCGGCCATGCGGGGTAGCTTGTTTGGGTAACGTGCCTGAGCTCTGGTTCAGGTTTGATTTTGATGCTTGCGTATGGCGCGTGCTACGATAGAGGTACGAGCACTTTTTTGTTGTTTTGTTTTTGTTTCTGAATGACGGAGCACCTTAACCCAAAATCTTCAGGGTGTCGTTCTTGTTTTGCAATAGGATTGTTTTTTATGCATAGGTCCTGGTTGTTTCAATCGGGTTGCACTTTTGGTTGACTCAAAACCAGTAGGTGGGTGAACTACAGAGCTCCTACAGTGAGGAGTCTCAGAAACAAAACGGTGCACCTTTATCCTAACATGTGTCGTATTCCGTCCAAACATAGTTGCTCGGACGTAATTCGTTGGCACCTGGGGAGTCGTTCTACGGTATCCCTCCCAACTTTTCTTTACCGTAATCGTCGGTTTTGAAACCAGCTCCCGGCCGTACCTCCTGAAATGCGGTGCCCCTGGCCACCCCGACATCATCGTTTGATAGCCCTTGGCAAACAACAAATTATTGGAAGTTGTGCTTTTCATAGCATTCTTCCTCGTGTCGAACAGCCATGGAACGTTCGTTAAAGAAGTTCACTAGTTTGGGGGGGGGGCTATCGTAGAAGCAGACTGGGGTATATATCAGTTATATCACAGAAGAGTGGGTCTTTACGCATGTTTTCCACCTGACGTGTACGATTCGCTTGAGTTTCAATCTGGGTATTATTCCTGATCTTTTTGTTTTATATTGTTTCTATCGTTACTGAGGTATTCTTCCACGGCAGAGTCGTTGGAGTCTGTCCTGTGACCATGGACAGGATTTTATCGACGATCTAATGTGATAATAGCAGCAGCAACAACAGCAACAACAGCAACAACTGTACCGCCTCACGCATCGCGCGGAACGACGTGGCAAACTCATATTGCAACGCCCGGGAGAGGAAAAAACGGTGACACCTGTGGCGAATTCGATCTCACGCTTCTCAGTAGAGGACTACTTGTTGTCGCCCCCCTCTGGCCCCTTGCCACGTGTGTCCGGTCTTTTAACCCCTGTTCCAGTCGCTCCATGGTCTCGCGTACCGTCGCTCCCGCTAGAACTAGCTAAGCGAACGCGTACTCAGAAGGAGTTCATCTACCAATTAACACGATTATCAACGGAGGTGTCGCAGCTTCGGCTGTGGGGACGAAATGCGGGGCATCGTATTGTTTGAATACTTTAGCAAACGTGGTGCCACCCCTTGTCGACGATCGAATGATGACACCGCTTTGTCAGCCAGCGATAGTGGTGTAAAAACAGCGCCTAAGACCCAGCCGAAAACGGAGAACGAAGTGTAGCCCCTGAACCAATTATGAAGCGGTGGTATCTATCCATAGCGATCTACGAGTAACTTTGTTCTGATCGCATCCAGCCGTGGTGGTTTTCCAACCGCGACCATGACATGGCGCTGTCGGGCAGCAACAACAGGGTAGCGACCACAACCCATGACAACACATTGTGAGCATCACTGGTGTGAAAACTGTCGCCAGGACACAGCAGTACCAGTAATAAGGAGTGAAGCAACCGTATCAGTACAGCGACGGCTAACATGCTCCACGGCGTTAAGAGTGTCACCAAAGCCGGTACTGGCATCGGCGGCTTACCAACCACACGCGTGACACAGCCGTAGGGGTGTCGCCTTTTGGTTACGTTAGGTTCAGCTAATCAAAGCCACTCGAACGAAGAGTGACTACCCTAGCCTAACTTGCCTTACCCTTCCAGTCCGTATATTAATGAACGTTTTTGCGAACCATAAACGAAAACGATTTCGGGCCGCAGAATAAATTGCCAAATATTATGGACCTGAAACTGGCGATTTGTTGGACCAATGGTTTCGATGGTCATTTTCGGGACGGCCTCCAACAGGAAATAGGGCCCCATTTTCGGTCCACATCCGCGATCGAAACTGGCGTCCGGATTCGGGTTTCTACACAACGTGGAAGGCAACAAGCGCTGAAATATGCTGAAACCATAGCGGCACCAGATGCATCTTCCCAGTACTGACTGCTGTATCCCTATACCCACCCACGCGCGCCCTAGGCACCACCACGAGGCAATGGGATCGGATAGAAATGGTGCCGACGACGAGGGTCTTGCCTTTATCGCACTTACGACGGCGTCATTCGTCAAGCGGAAGCACAACTTGTCTCGTCGAGGACAAGGAAGGGTACTTGCCGTTTGGGAGATAGACGTTGACGAACTACACCAACACAGACAGCAAGGAGGAAAATACAACGACAGCCCTCCTAGCGTGAAGCCTACATGTCTTGATTCCCTCGTCCCGACCACCGGTACCATTCTTTTTGCGTGGGTTGAGATGCGCAGGTGCGACGAGCGCCATGCAGTCCAGGGAGGAAGCGAAGATCTCTTGGGGGCGCTTTTGTTCGCGTACTATATGCTGCGGGTCTCCCTCGCGCTGTCGATTCTTTGTGAGAACGTACTGTCCGAAACCAATCTTAAAGAATAGGGTCATATAATAAGGGTGTCGGCCGAATTCTGGGCGTCTGGTTTTGCGGTCCGTAAACGTTGTTTCGTTTTCAGTTCTCAAAACCGTTCCTTAAGAGATGGCCTAATGCCTTTTGAGATTCGCGATGTGCACCACCTATTAATAGGGATTGTTAGTCACGCTGGGCGAACGAAAAGCAACAAAAAAAGCCTACTTCTTGTGAGAGCTAATGAGTCGATGGCCGCAGTTAACTTAGCCCGGTTCTAGGGAATCCGATCAAGACATCACATACCAAGTACCTCCTAATATACCAGTAGAAAATGCTCAAACAGCACGACCCTCGGTGAAGCAACCGTGCGATGAAGCATGTCTGGGCCACGCTACGTAGCAACATTAAATGTGTTTGAAATAACGCGCGAAGCGAACGGTACTCGTTTCGAAGAACGTGGGGTCCGTGCAATCCCCATTGGGTTTGCCACAAACCCGCCCTACCACCCGCGCACCCTTGGTTGACGGGGAGCGCGCAGCCGTGTCGAGATGCATGGATTTGACACGCTATGGGCGTCGGCTGCATGTACGGGTGGTGGCTGTACCGGGTTCGGTCTGGACTATCGCTGCCGCCGCTCTGAATCTGCCATCCACGCATCCCAGGGGTGGCAGAGTTCGCCACGGGCGGCACACACCACCGCAGCGAGACAATACCGATAGTGTCAGCAATCGCTGTGCATCGGCGACATATCGACCGCACGTATGACACCGCCGTGTCGGTATTGCTTTTCTTTGTGTTCGCCGTGGTTATACCGTGACAGCACCGTCTGTCTATCAGGATTCCGCGGCAGAACGGCCGCCACTATGGTGCAGTGTTGTCGACATTTGCTGCGTATCAACCGCGACAGGCGGGAAACACGGATATCTGTATATCAACCGGACCTGTGACCGACGTATCCGCAACATATCTGCCTCGGTGGCGGCCCGTGGGGTCGTGACCAGCGGAATATCAACGGTGACCTCTAACTGAGATGTTTCCAAAAGTATGTGCGACAACGGTCCAACCAGTAGGGTAACAAACGGAACGCAACAGCAAACCATGTCACAACCGTGTCAGTCATGTTATCAATGCACCGACAGTTACTCGCGCAAACGTTAGACAGAGATGTACATCAACCATAACAATGACACAGCCGTGTCCGCCATAGCTCTGCCCCGAACAGCGGGAAAGGCGACAAGCGGTATATCAACCGCAACGATGACCCGACCGTGTCAAAATGAAATCAGTGACGAGCACCGGGAAAGTCCGCAGCGGCATACCAACGCCCCCCGGTACTTGCTTTGTATTTGCTTCTCACATAGGGTTCAGCACTCCCACCTCTTGTCGTTAGCCACCCAACTGTATGGCCAATTAGTGCGCGCCCCCTTATGGCGACGGAGGAAGCCTCAAGAACAGAACCAAGTGCTATTAGTTAATGCACCCAGCCGAGGCTAGAACCCCAGAGCGTTCAGCAGCATTTACGACGAACCAGGTATGGAATTTTGTTACATGGGTGGCCGGAAACGTCGAAGCCGGAACATTATCTCCTTTGCGAGGCTAAAGGTGCTCTCTCTTGCAAGAAGATACCCCTACTTGCTTACTATTTTGGGGGGGTCGGGTCCCCCCGCAGATCTTCTTCATTAATGTACTACGCCCACAAATTACCGACAACTTACATACCCCGCTTTGACCAGTCCTGACAGAACGAAAATCTAGTATATCGGGATCTCACCCTTGCCGCCCGACTACCGGAACAAACCCAACCCTAAGGCATCCGGAAAGTCTTCCGGCGCCTTGCTCCGACGGAGGCCTTCTCTGACTACTCCCCGTGGGTCACGATGCGACTCGATCATGAGATCCAGTGCCTTCCGGGCATGGCGTGTAGCTCCTCCTCCTCCTGTCAGAAAGAGCCTATGATCCCACCAGCCACCGCCTGAATCGTCATGTTTCTGCGCCTCTCGTCTGGGGAGTTGGGGCTAAACTGTTGTCTCGTCCGACATATTCCGACGGGAACGCAGACCACTCCGTAATGCCGTCCATACTGTTGGACCTCCGAGAGATCAATGTTTAAAGCTACCCGGTGGTCCAAGCGTTGAGCCACGGGGGCTTCTCGGAGCACTGTCTTGGAAAGAGAGAAATCGACGAATTGAACTAAACCAGAAGAAGTCCATCATCCATTTGCGAGCACGTCGTTGTAAACCCTGCGAAGAGGTCCCTCAGGTTGAATTTGATCCTTGACCCTGCAAGCTGCAAGCCATGTTTCGTCGCCCCTCACCCCCCACTCTCTCCTCACTCCCCCTACGCGCACTCCTCATCACGCGCGCACTCTGTCAGGAACGAACAACGTATCCATCTATCGCCACAGGAAGGACCTTGGAGCGCCCTCGTACCGGCTGCTATTTTTCTCGTTCAAACGTATCGACACACACACCTCATTTCAGCCATCTGTGTTTCGCCCCATGTATCTCGTGTTTCACTCTCTCTGGTCACATTCTGCATGGCCAGCTGACACCTACTTCGGGCGCACATATCGTACGACACGTGTCTCCTCTAGCCGGGGACAATCAATGTGGCGCGCATATTGGTACGGCTGTCCACCAGGCGGGGCCCCTCTCAAGATGTATGCGTGCGCATACTGCTGTGCTTCAGCACATGTCGGGGGTGGTCCCTCCCCGACAACGAACGAGCTCTACGAAGAAGGCGAAGCTTTGTTCTCGCACTGACGTTGTTCCTTAAAACAAAATTCCGGAAAATATCTAAACATTTGTAGGAACTTGCTTCGAGTCATGCTTTACGCGGAAATAATTCTGAATTTTCGAAGAGAAAGTTCGAGGAAGAAATGGTGCCGAAACTTCGTGATCCAGTCACGTTCTCGGAAATTTCTTCATCATTTCTATCTAAATCTGAAAAAATGTTTCCACATGTAGCGTAGGGATTCTTCCTAACGGGCTTGGAATTGCGTTTTCCACTCTCGATTTACACTACAACCATTAACCATTTTGCAAAATTTCTGATTGTTAACTATTCCAGATTCTTCGGGCTTGAAGAATTTCACAACTTGTGACAGAATGCCTCCGTGTCTTCAGAAACTTTTGAAAAATATATATATTGAGGAAACTGAATGCTCTTCGATGATAGCGGCCCTAATACGGCTATACCATGAACCACGTATGCACAGGCATCGTCTCTAGTCGGAAAGCCGAGATCAATGAAGGCTGAAATGTATTTTCCGATACTGGGCATACTTTCTGTCTTCGCGGTTGTCAAATGAGATGTTGGTTGGGACCTTTTGACTGCTTGGCGCGCATGTTCTATAAATCGTTCTTGACAAGCACAGTGGGAAGTCAGCGGTTGGTGCTCGAGACGCCAAACCCACAAGGTTTCGATGAAACATTCCGGCAGGATCTTACGCTGGCTTAAGTTAACAGGGTGCTGCGGGTCTAACCTTTTCGTGTCTTGGATACCTGGTGGGCGGGATTCAGTCTCACCGCTGTGCATTCAACTACCTGGGGCAGGGTACACGTTAAGACGAAACTTCGTACGCTCTTCTGCGGGCGGACGACTAAACCGGCAAAAGTATATGCCGGTACAAGAATCGACTCAACGAAGAATGTTGAAATCACGAAGCAGTCCAATACCGCGTGCACATTCTTTCTTGAAAGTCAGAGGGTTGGTGCGGTAGGGACGAGACGTCACGGGGGAGCTCTTCGGGGGGGTCGAGATCTCGAAGGGATTGAAGAAGCAGGAGCCAAAGCAGGTTGGAGATGTGGATATCACGTCGGGGAAGTCGGCCAGGGTATCGCCCAGCAGAGTACTGATGGGTAGCGTCCAACCGGGGCCTTTAAAACCAAACGTGATGCCGCGTATGTGAGTCGGAACGTGGTTCCGTACCTGCAGGGAACTCGTACGCTGGTTGGAGTTCAGTCGTTCGACCAGCCAAGGCGATGCAGAAGGCGGCGCCGAGGCGGCCGCCGGAGTCGTCGCGCTTGTTGCAGTTGTGTCGCCACGCACGTGATGGAAAACAAAGGGATCCAAGCACGGCGCTAGTTGTGAGGGCTGGTCTTCATCATTTGGAGGAGGGGTAACTGGGCCTGATACTCTGAAGGAGTGGGCTCCAGCGTCCCAGAAAAGAGGGGCAGGAGCTCTAATGTCGGGCGGGACGGTCTCAGTAGGGTCCCGAAGCAACGGGATGGAGGAGGTGCAGAGCAAGGCACCTGGTTCGAACACCGCGACGGCGTGTAAAGGGATGATCTGGTGTTCTTCAGTGGAACCATCGACGGCCGTGTGCAGCATTTCGGCAAGGTCACCACTGGCAAGGGCCGGAGCACCGTTGCTGCGAACCAAAGCAACTTCGACGAGTTGGTGGCCGCGAGAAAAATAAATGCCGGTGTCACCGGCATAGAGCAGGGGTAAGCCTTCCGGGGGGGCCGAAGAATCGGTGACAAAAGCTACAACTCCATGTCCTCCTGAGAGTGATAGCGGGAGATCGCCGACAACAGGGTTGTCGTTCGGGCGGGACGTCAGTGTGCGATAGTAGGAGCGGTCCTGAAATCGCACCCAGCTGTCGCGTTTGAGTAGCACATATTGTTTCATAACATCGGATGGGACGACGCATGCCCAAAAGGCGTGACATGCAGTTGGCTAGGCGTTGTGGAAGAACTGTATGCTCAAGCGTACCGCAGCTGAGGTCTGGAGAGGTGGGGATTTGCCGACCCCCCCCCCTACGGCCTAGGCGGAGTATGGCGTTCGCAGATGGCGACGGCAGCACCATACCGTTTCATGCTTGCGTGAGTGGTGATGAAGGTCGTATCGCAGGGGGCGACACAGCCGAGTTGGGTGGCAACGGGGCCACTGCTGTTGATCTTGATTTGGGTGGTGACGGGAGAAACGCCCTTCTTCACTACACCAGCAAGATAGTAAATCCCTACGTACAGAGGACAATAGTGCAGTTTCGGCATGTTTTATCATTTTGCATACGCTTTACGATTATACAAGGAATTTTCATACCTGCAGCACGTATACCAGGAACATACAGCAGTGAGTGGTAGGTATGTATCATAGGTACGTATGATTGTAAGACAGTGCGTACAACCACTGGAGTGTTATACAGCCGCAGCTGTCGTTACGTTGAGCGTCGCATACAACAGCAGGCAGGGGGATGTTGGGTGAGTGGGTGGGTTGGTTGGTTGATGGGGTCGGTGGGTCGGTGGGTGGATGGGTGGGTCGGTGGGTGGCCGTGACAATGCGTACGTGCCATTGCCGTACTGACCACGCTGTACTGCTGTTGTTGTACATGATGGGTGGGTGGGTGAGTTGGTGGGTGTGTCGATGGTCGATGGGTTGGTGGATTGGTGGGCGGGCGGGGTGGGTCAGTTAATTACGTGGATGAGTCCTTTCGTGCCGGTGGATGGTCGCTCTGATGCGTATATCGCAATTTGTTTTTGGTCCGCAATACCGGCCCCGCTCTGGCATAGTTCAGCGTATCCCTAGTGATATGGTAATGTTCGACCGCGAAGCAATAGTTTATATTGACAGCTGAATGGGGCGTTAAAACATTTGTTATAAAAGCGATCACATCAAACACATCCCCACACAAGACGCAAACACATTGCCCGTATTGTCACAGAAAGACATGTATGTGCGTGCGACCGTCGACGATACGGGCCTTCGTTCGTCCCAACAAGCGCAATTATAATCGACTGCAACCCAGATAAGTCTATGCCGTAGACCCCTGTGTTGACTGCGGTCTTCTACATCGCTCGTGCACGAGGTGTGCTATTGCGTATCCATTTTTCAGAAAACCCCTTTAAATAATCGGTCGACAACGTAGCTATGATAGCACAGTATGATTCAGACCTTTGAAGGCATGCTTGCTCTTATTCTAGGCCAAATAACGTACTATCTTTCACTTGAACGTTGTTTTCTTTTCTGCACTGTTTTCGGCTACGTCAACTGACTGGGCAAAACTTTGCGCCAGGAGATTAGCAAAAATTTCGTGAAAGTCGTTTCTTCACCGGTGATGTATCCATGGTGCCAGGCCCCGGCCCGTAAAATTAAGTATGTTGCGAGTTTGCGAGTTTCAGTGGTGCCGGCTCGCAACTTTGAGTTCACGAAAACACCTCGTGGGCCATTCCTGACCTCCTACGACTGCGCTCTGGCACACCCGATGCCCTCACACACACCTTATAGAACGGGTCTTGAATTTAGCGGGCTATATGCTTGCTTGCGAGTAGCTGGAGCTGCCCTTACGTTAAATGAAAACGTTCAGCCGGGTTTGTGTTGCTGTTGTCTCATTTTGTGTTTTCATAATTTAAACTTTGTCGACCTCTGCAACTCCCCAAAGTCGACGTGAAAACCTGCGTTGAAAAAGTGCGGAAGACCGATCTGAAGAGAATAGCCTACTGCTGCAAATGAGTCGCTAAGCTGATGCGTTTGATTTCTGCTAATTTAATGGATGAACCAGCAGAAGGTCCAAACGCAGCGCGTCAAAAAAGCGGATCAATTCACAGCACCAAACAATTGTCTAGAGGCTGGAGTCACCCGGAAACCCGGGGGTGGGGAATGAATAAGATCATCCGTGCAATTAAGGCCGCGAGACCCTTGGGGAACGTTTTGTTGTCAAGAGGCGTCGTTTATTTTCCGACAAATTACGTTGATAATTGTGTCTCGGGTTTCCAGACGAAAAGGCATTGTTCAGAATCTCGCGATGTGCCCGCAAAATCGTGCATTCTACACGTAGAATCCAGCTGGTGCCAGGCGAGAGATCACCGGTTACCGTGGAACACAACGTAGCTTTTAGGTGAGACCAAGGTTCGACCTTTGTGTGGTGCATCCTGGCATCAGCCGAACGCCCAAACTGTCTGCGTGTCTCTAGACGCTACAGGCGTCGAGCACGAGGGTCGCACCGCAGACAACGAGACTGCCCTTGTGCCCACAACAGCAGTGAAACCACACATCAAACCACACCACACCACACCACCAACCAGCGCATATGTCATGTCTACCCGCCGACGATGGACGTTTTTAAGCATAGTACTCCTTTCACACACCACTTTGAGCCTGTGCTCGATTTCGAGGTTGTTGGTCGCTGTTGCGGCTTGTGGTCAAGACATCAGTCGCCGCCTGCGTGTTCGGGGTAGGCTTTTGCTTTGTGATGTTTTTTTTTCTCGTACAAGTTTGCTGCTTGATCCGTCTTGCAGCGCATCGACCTCGAGCCATACAGATCCAATTCACGGACGGACAGATCGAAGCTCCCGTACGTTTTGTGGTCCCTTGACGACATGTTGCTTGGCCCAGGAAATGCAAAGCCACTATATTAAAGCCAAAATGGCGAGCTTTGCAATCTATATCCGGGTGTTTGCTTTGAGGAAACTGGGAATGAATTGGTCTACGCTAGAACCCACATTGAAAAACGCAAGATGGGCGGGAAACAATAGGCGCGACCCGCGGATTTCGTCTCTACTACGGCGTACGTCACCCCTGGACCCATGCTACGATGGTTGAGGTGTTGTTCCATTCTTTTGTTCCTGAGTCTCTTCACTTTAGGAGCTTCATATCACACCCGAAAACTATTTTAGGAGTAAACTGGAACAACAGTTCGATGATCAAACCCATGGGCTAGGCATTAAACAAAAATCAGAAATTCTGAACAAGAATGACATTCGGACGATTTGGGGTTAAGGAGCCACCTTTTTCAGAAACAAAAAAGCCAAAAAGTGCAACCTCTATCGTAGCAAGGGTCCCTGCCTGGACGGACTGTTGTGGGACACGACGGGAAGAGTTGCTGGACGTAATACGGCCATGGCAGCAGCATGAGCAGCATCTGATTCCAGTTCCATTATCTGCCACAACTGCGAAAAACCAAAGGCAATACCGGTGCGGGTGTGCCGTGCCTGCCAAGGCCCGTGGGAAACGCAACAGGACCACCGGCCAGAAGACGAAAAATGTGGATAAGGGGGCAGTGCAGGGCAGAATCGATGGCTCTGAGAACACGACGACCACCCACAGCGACGCCGAGTGCTACGCTCAAGGGTCTTCGCGCTAACAAACGAACAACACGCACATGACAGCTCTGGTGGAGCACAAAAGCGCCCCGACGGCATCGAAAATACGTACACTAGTTAGTTGTTAATATTGACGACAACTTCGACAAGGTTCTTCACTTTTTTAATTGTGACAATACAACAGGGACCACCGGCCACGATAGGAGTCACCTAATCAACGCGGGATCTCCGGAAAGACATTCCATGCGGCCACTGCAATCAAAAGCGCTTGAGATCGCCGAAAAGACACCATTCGGAATCGCTACGTACAGCACTGTTCAATGGGACTGCCGGAGGTTCCGGAGTCGCCATACCAACAACAGCAACGTGGGGTGGCCGAAGTGTCTCTCGGGGCCGGGCGACAGTACAATCAATCTATGGCGATTGCCCGAGGAGAAGCGTTTCTGGAATCGCCGCATCGTGATCGACAGTTTGGGGCTGCTGGAATATCGCTGCTGGGGTCGCCGGACATCTTTACCTTTTAGGCCTGCTGGAACATCGCTTCTGGGGCCGCCGGACATCTTAACATCTTAGGGCTGCTGGAACACTGCTCCTGGGGTCGCTGGACATCATAATCTTGCTTGCTGCGAGGACACCCGCATCGCGCAGTCGCACCCACTTCAACGCAAAAAATATTTTCCTCCTAGAATGTAGCACCACGCGTCTTCTTTCTATGGGAGGGCGCCAGAAGCGTAGTTCGGCTGCATCTATTTGAGCAAGGTTTGATGTGCCGTAGCACCATTCCTCTTCTTTGTATGGGGGGGGCAGAAACGTGGTAGGGTTCTACGTAGTTATTTCTGTTGTCTTGGTCAACAGATTGATCAATAAAATAGGGCATATTCTTGAGATGCAGTTGTGAGCTTTTCGAAGTAAATAAACCGTTTTGCCTCTCTCCAACACCTATAATAGCTGCCTTCGACTGCTTATTCACCCTTTGGGCAGTACAGTACCATGGCAGTGTGACATGTGTTATCAGAAGCAAAGTATAATATTAATAGTTAATACTATTAATACTGTCTGACTGGTATATTTTCAGTAAACCCTACGGGCAGTAACGGCATTGTAGTCAGCGCACGAAGTATTCTTGCGTCGAGTATGTCTGTCTGATATAAGTAGAGTTAGACCCGCGCGGGTACCAAGGTCTGTGTGTGGTGGTTTTGAGATTTGCATGCTCGGCCATACTTGAAACCTGTTACAGCACTAATAATGTGCGTCCTGTTACAGCAGTAATGTGCGTCCTGTTACAGCAGTAATGTGCGTCCTGTTACAGCAGTAATGTGCGTTTGGGTTGGGTTGCAAGGTATGAATGATTTTTGCAGTATCTGTGCAACCGTTGGTCACCCATGATAAGCGAAGAAGGAACGGTTGGTGTTACTGCAATGCAGAAATAGAGGAAAGGAATCTTGTTGCAACATATCAGTGGATGCACACTTAAAGTATACAGACAAGTAGCACAGAAAAAACGTTCAGACAAGTACAACGACTAAGTAGCGAGAGTTGAAAGTAGAATATTGACACTTGCAGTAAGTATCAAGCAAAATGATATTATCACCTATATATTGGGCAGTTCGATGTAATATTCATGGTTGAATTTGTAGCAAGTATGATTAGGTCTCCTTTATCGAGGGGTCGTATCAAGTATAGCTACCGTGCTACTCAGCAGTAGCCAGTAGTGTCTACCGAGTCGCTGATCGGGAGGTTAGTCGCCTGTAGCGAGTAAGCCACAGTATTAATAGCACAACAAGGGGTTAGGGCTGTACAGCAGAGCGGCGTGGTTCATGCGAAATTGGTAGATATGCGGTAAACCATCGTTGGATCATTGATTTCGGGGTTTATATGCGGCAGAACCCCGAACCCCGAAATGTTTGTTTGAGTCCAACGGAGATGTTTTGTTCGAGTTTTTATATTTGCACCGACCGCATGCTGAAGGTCTTGGGAGAGAGCTGTGTGGTCGATCGGCCATGCAGACGTACACCCGCTTACTTCTCTTCTCTTCTCCTTCTCCTCGTCATTCTGTCCTCTTGGACAAGACCGATTATAAACACTGGTATTGAGCACCATTCATATTTCGTATGTTCTTCTTAGAGCCGAAGTTGCAATACAACCAGCCTGCCGACCCCCAGTTGAAAGTGAATGGGTCTGCTGCGGGCTGCATGATCAAACTCAGGTGCCGCGCATCCCCTGCCAACGCGGAGTTCCCGTCAATACCAGACAGCACACAGACAAAAGTAAAAAGAGAATATGTGTTGAAATTTGCAACTGTTTTTCAGACTGCTTACTCTGTTCTTTCCTGGGGTTCATATTGCTGTAGGACCCTATCTTATGACACACACGGGCGCACACGCACACACGCATACACGTGCAGAAGCACCGTTGGTTGCTGCCACAAAGGGAAGACTTGAAGCGTGACTGCTGTTGTAACATGGCTGCCTAGCTTTTGAGGGCTGTTGTGGGACTTCAGAAACAGCAGCAGAGCAAACCAACATCGAACAGACAGTTCAGGGTTTCCATGGACTTTCTCGGCTCTGGCTCGGCGAACAAAAAGTTCCCGTGACAAGTTCCTTGCTCGCCCGACTTTGTACGCCCAGAGCACACGCCACAGAGCCCGGCCGAGACCCAATCTTCGCCGTAGTGTACGCGCGGATCCCCTTCGTGCCTTGCAGCCAAGAGCGCGAGAAACGACCCACGACTGGCGGAGACAATCTTCATAACGAACAAACCCAGTGTGTATTCTGCATATACATGTAATATGTGGTATCGTCTTGTTTGGTCGATGTTCTACAGCAGCGCCCATGGAAGTCGTATTGTATACCAGGTACCTGGTACGTATTATGGTGTATTGTATGGGCAATGTGCGTATCTTCCTACTCGCGTATCCTCTCACCCAAGTTCTCGTTTACGTTGCGGTTCAACGGACTGGTTGATAACGAGGCTGCGGCTCGACGATTCGACGACTAGCAGTTGTCCCGCACTGGGCATTGAATGAACAGTTGACAGCGGACAACCTAGATTGCAGCGATGAGACGCAGCCTATGATAGAGGTTCGCCCCTTTTTTTCCGGGGCTCCTCACTTTAAGAGCTCCATACCAAACCCGAAAGCTGTTTTTGAGTAAACTGGAAGGGCAGCCGCATGAACAAAACCCATGGACTAGCCATACAAGAATATCATATTGCAAAACGAGAATGACATTCCGACGATTTTGGGTTAAGGAGCCCCGTCATTCAGAAACAAAAAACGCCGAAAAGTGCTACCTCTATCGTAGCACGCGCCGAGAAGCGACAGCGAGCAAATGACTGTCCAGCGGGACGGGGATGTTTGTGCACCCCCGTCAGCTGCCCACTCTCCTCTCAGCCCCGCAACTGAACCCTTGTCGTATAATAGTGACAGAACCTTGCTTACCCAGGGATCGGCTCATAACAACCGAGACACCACCGTTTTATATCTATTATAGGTCACCATCAGCGAAGTTCGAGCTGCTTGACAATAGCTCTGTACTTGACCTCCAAAGCCCGTCATCGGCCGGCATCTCGAACCACCTTTTCGTCAGACAACTCGAGAACAGTCATCCGCAGACGATCTGCATTAGTAACATTGTGTTGGTCCACGCTTTAAGAGTGGGAGCACAGCCGTGCAGTGTGTGTGTTCTTCACATGAAATAAGGCGTTTTTCTTCTCGTTGGCATCCAGCACACCCAGCGTCCGTGCCGATTCTTCACCCTAGGAGAAACACGCTCTGTGGTCACAAGCTACGACATTGAGTAAATGCACGACAACAATGCATTAGACAACGCACTACAGTACCGTACAGTACTACTGTCATGCCATCGTACTTGGTACGATAGGCACAACCTACATACATACGGCAGCAACCGACATACACCGAAAGCGAGAATACGAAAGGAACTAAAAGAAAAGGAAGAAAACCAGTAGCCGTTACATACCACCTGGCTCTGGTGTATGGTGTATGGAAAACTCAGCAGGTTGTACAATACAGGGGAGACGTCTGCCAGAGTATAGATACAGAGATATAGCACTTGCTGATAAATGTTTTCAAGAATCCTCGCTTGAGAAACCTATACCTCACCCACTAGGTGCCGAGTTTGGCAAAACATATGATCCACGCCAGATACTCCATACGATGGGTATCGAAGGAGCATGCTCCTCTGACAAGACGATCGTGGGCAGCTCCTCGGCTTAAAAGCCCCGCGAGTGAGGCAAGCTTCGGGCCCAACGTGTACCATCTACCGGTGCACGATCTCTACGGCAGAGGTCCATTCATCACGCCGCTTACGGGTGACAATATCTTGCGTGAACCCCTACGGACACCGGAAGACCATGCTCGTGCTCGTACTCGGTGAAGATACGTGGCAGCAAGGGCAACGGGAGAAGATACCACAGGGCGAGAAGAGTGGGGGTTGCACCTTTTAGAGTACTGTGTGCTGATGTGCAAGCAACAAAGGCCATCAACTGTGTTGGAACTGGTATATATACCCCAGGAGTGTACCAACAGACCATGGTCACAGCAACTATATTTGCACGGAACAAGCAAGCACCAAAATCAATCCTGAACGAACTTCACGTGCAGCACAGATACATCCAGACCTCAGGCACCATACCCCAACAATCGACCCCCCATCATGACCGCGTGTAAACCAATAAGGATCGGATGATTTCTTCGGGGGTCAGGGAGTGATGCCATCTGGGGACCAAAAGCCTAGGTCGTCCATCCATCCCGTTTTTGCACCTGCTTTTTTAGCCTCTAGGCAGTGTGCTACGATGGTCTCGTTAGTTACCGGGGTTCTGTGACACACTCGCGTGAACCTGTTGTGCGGGAGCAAGGCAATGTTGAATGGTTCGCCATCATCGCTGGATAGGTCAGCGATGGCCCCCTTCCCAAATGTGCTGCTGTTTTCGTAGCGCATGTCGCTATCCTCATCCCAAGTAATGCCCAGCTCGAATGCCGCTCGGTTGACTGCGATTTGGTCATCGCCACGCTTCTTCACGATGCGCTCCATGGCGTCCTGGAACGTGTTCATCGCCGCTCCTGTTGCTCGAAACATGATGAACCCCATGCATATGGTTGAACCCCACATTTTCCCATACTGTTGGGGGAAAATCCCCCGCGAGGCTACCACGCTACTCTTGCTCACCGTCGGCAAGCCTACGTATTCCATGGGATCACCGAGCCAAAGGGCGTCCGCATCCGACATTATGACGTTGTACCCCCCGGATAACAAGCATGACACGACTCTGACCCTCGTCTTCCAAATGTCTTCGTGAGTGTTCACGTGTATGTGGCCCATCGGCACACAACGGATGCCCAAAGATTCGAAAATCGGCACAGACGCATGATCCAGACATATGAGATACATGTTCTGCCGTGTGAAGGCCGAGTTCAGCTCCATCAGCCGGATAAAGTTCTTTTCAAGGTCCACGTAGTCTTCGCTCACAACCTGCATCACGACCGCGGGATCTGTACGGGGAGGTATCCAGGACACCCACTCGTCACAGGTGGTGTTGTTTGATATTTTCGACGGCATTGCTTCCACCGTCAATGTCCCCTCCGCCGCTGAGGACTCCGAGGGAAGCCACATCACCGCTTGGACACAAACGGCCAAGCAGGCCGCAACGCTCCAGCACGGGGTTGTTAGCTTCATCCTTCCTCGGTTCAAGGAAGCTGGCGGGGGCTATCTGCAATGGGGAGGTGGTCGTAGATCATCCAAAACACATACCGGACAAGGATACGCATGGATTTATTTATTAATATCTGTGATTCGTACAGCGGCTATACGCGCGGTTCGAGAAAGCCATCAGGCTTTCAATGCGACGTGCGAGTGAACTTTGCCAAGCACATGTATGAGAACCTGTCAACAAACGTCCCATGGGGTTTGGGCACAGAAATTGCAGGGGCATTGGGGCGAGCAGTGGGCGATGCTCTGCACCCATAGCTCAGGCGAGGGCTGAACCGGCTGCTGGGCCATGCTACGATAGGGGTGTCAATGGTTGTACACAATACTTCCGGCAGACAAAAAGTGTTCTCAAGTAGCGAACCAATCAGTATCGTTGGAACACCAGAACATCATTTGTGCTTTGCGATGTTCTTTGTTATATCCCTATTAATAGACCTTGTTCGTCGGATTAGCCGTACAGTGTGTACTGAAAGTCAGTTTTCGGGTTGGGGTTAGGCATAGAGCTCCTCGTCAGTGAGTAGCTTCAGATGATTGTGGTGCTACTATAGTATATGCCCCTACCGTACCACACGCGTCTGCTGCCTTCGGGTAATCAGCTTTCGCCGGCTGCTGTCTTCGATCAATCGGCTTTCGCTGTCTGCCACTTCGGCCAATGATGTACGGTGCATCCCAGCATAGACGTATGTCCTCAAACTAAGCCATGGTGGCCTCCAACCTAATCACAGGACATTTAGTTGATGGCCAACCCACCGCGCAACCACCAGCGGTTCAAGCAACATGACCCGCTCTGTTCGCTTATGACAACAAAGGTATATACACGTGGCCTTCAAAAGCCAAGCTGTCCGACCGGG
Source organism: Costaria costata (assembly GCA_036873775.1). NCBI lineage: Eukaryota > Phaeophyceae > Laminariales > Agaraceae > Costaria > Costaria costata. Next base: position 968 of record JAYJME010000439.1, on the reverse strand, counting down.
GGTGCTGCTGGGCGAGAAAAACCGTCACGCGCTACTACCGCACCGTCGCGTCAAATCCCGTCCGTAATCTCGTCTATTTGGCGATGCCTGCCAGCCCAACCGTCTCACCGTCGTCTCAAATAGATGTTTGCTGGAGCCAGCGCGGGAGCAAAGGCCTCCCGCTGTCGTTGTTGTGGGTGATATTGGGCAGGGATCTTGCCTGGAATAATCAAAACCCAATCGACACCTAAATGAAATTGATCGAGGCAGTAGCGAATCGGTTCAGAAACAGGGCGCGATGGGTCAGTGGAACATTTGTAAAGGGTATCGCTGCCGCGTATGCGATGTATGCTTATGCTGTCGAGTATTTCTTCTCCTTCGAAGGGTTCAAGCCGCAAGTAGCGCCGCCGGAACGTAGGTAGCAACGACTGATTAATCAGCGCGCCAGTGAAACCTACCCCTACCCCTAACCCTAACCCTAAGCTGTTACTAAATGGAATATACTGTGAAATACCATCGGACTGTTGACACGGATGGAACTTAAATCTCGCTTACGATAACTTTGGATTGACGTTGATACCAGTGCACGGACAGTCGCGTTAGGGACCATCCTCGGGGGTTGCCGTTGTCGCTGGACAAGAAGCCGTGTTAGTGACCAGCGTTGTGGCACACCGTACCCGACCCCAACCCGCGACGGGCTTAGCCCACAGCACTGCCCCTTAACGCGGTCTGGACGTTATCTCCCACGGGCGTTCGCTGCTGATATGTCACGGCTTACAGTGCCAGACGCTATCCTGTACCGTACCGGATAAGAGCTTTGCTGTTACGGGTTACCATAGCACTCAGGAAAAAATGTGGTTATTAATGGTACAAATAGGGCAATGACACATGCTACGATAGAGGTGCACCAGTTTTTTTCTGAGGCTCCTCACTTTAAGAGCTCTGTTGTTTACCCACAAACCGATTTGGATTAAACTAAAAATGCAACT
>JAYJME010000438.1:0-23259 GCA_036873775.1 Costaria costata | reverse complement strand
ATCCCGAGTTATGAGCTTTATGATTTAAAAGCCGACCCCGATGGCGCTTTTAATGTGGCTGACATGCCTGAACATGCTGATACCTTGGAGCACTTGCTCGACCTGCTGATCGATACGCGGGTCGCACTCGAAGACCGCACTGAACCCCGCATAGCAAAATTCTAGGAATGACGATGACTGAGCGCCCCAATATCCTTTTTATTTGCACAGATCAGCAACGTGGCGACAGCTTGGGGTGTACGGGTGCATCGTGGGCCGTCACGCCCAACCTTGATCGTTTAGCCTCGCAAGGCGCGCTGTTTGAAAACTGCTATGTGCAAAACCCAGTCTGCAGTCCGTCGAGGGCGTCACTGTTTACGGGCCAATACCCCTCTAATCACGGGCTTTATGCCAATGGCGTGCCATTGCCCGCAGAGCACCGTATGTTCACTCGGACCCTAGCCGATGCAGGCTATGATTGCGGAATGATAGGCAAACAACATCTGTCGCCCTGTGACACATGGCGGACAGAGCCGCGGCAGGACGATGGTTACCGCGTGTTTGAATGGGCGCATGGGCCCAATCATCGGGCCTTGGAAAACGACTATCACCGATGGTTGCGCAAGATGCATCCAAACGTTTATCAAAGTATCTTTCCCGATAGCGGTGCGAATGAAAATACCGAATTTAGCAATCGCGCCCGCACTGGAACGCCGATCGACCACGTCCCAGCGGAGGCGCATTATTCCCATTGGATCGGTGAACGCGCGATTGATTTCATTTCCGACGACCGAGCCCAGCCGTTCTTTCTGATGGCGAACTTCTTTGATCCGCATCATTCTTTCGGAGCACCGCAAGAATTCCGCGACATGATCGATGCCGATGCGATCCCTGATCCAGTGACTAAACCAGGTGAATTAAACGAAAAACCTGAGGCGCATCTGAGCTATTCCAAAAAAAGCTACAGCGGGACGGCACCTGGGTTTCAAGACTATACGGCGGATGAAATCAAAGAAACCCGCGCTCAGTATTGGGCGATGATCGCGCTGATCGACCACGAGGTTGGTCGTATCATTGCTGCTCTTGAAACTGCGGGACAGCTGGACAACACGCTTGTTATTTTCTCATCCGATCACGGCGAAATGCTCGGCAATCACCAACAACTTCTCAAAGGCCCGCAGCTTTATAATGATCTAACGCGCGTGCCATTGATCATGCGTTGGCCCGCGTCCATCCCTGCTGGGCAGAGGCAGCCAAACCCCGTGCAATGGATAGACCTTACAGCGACCATTCTGGAAGCATCTGGCTGTGCACCGAGTGCGAGTGTACAAGGCCAATCGCTCTTACAAATGATGAGGGGCCAAGATGACACTTTCAGGCCTTGGGCAATGAGTGAATACCGAAACTCCGGTTTCGCCACTGACCCTCTGATCATGACAACGATGGTGCGTTATGAGCATTGGAAGCTGATAATCTGGCATGGCGACCCAGCCTGTGGGACAAAGCGCGATGGAGAGCTATATAATTTATCGACTGACCCGGACGAGCTTCACAATCTCTATCAAGACTCTGACTATCTCCAGCAGCGTCGCAAGATGAAAAGCGTCATGTTAAGTGCAATGTCTGGCGCAGAGGCGAAAACACCAAGACCAAGGCCTTTTTGATAGTTTCGCTTCATTGACTTCGGCATATTTAATGATTCTATCGCGATAAATTACGCTCGGCTCAATCTGGGTTTGCAGCAAATCTTCACCCAGAGCAACACTTGGGTGAGATTATCATGGCGCATGCATGAGGCCTCTCCCGCATCACTTCTCAGATCCGGTTAGAATGGTCGATTCGCGGTGGCTACGGCCACGCTTTTAGAATCAAATGAGTTCAGTACCATGAGTAGAAAGATAGAGTTGCTAGCGCCCGGAGGGGATGTTGAAGCGATCAAAGCCGCAGTTATTGCTGGGGCTAACGCGGTGTACTGCGGGTTAGACACTTTCAACGCACGTAATCGCGCCTCTAATCTATCCTTCGATGACTTAACAGGTGTACTTCGACTAGCGCATAAGTACGATTGTGAAGTGTTTTTAACACTAAACATCGTGATCCTAGAGCACGAAATCCCAACGATGGTGAAGCTGCTTAACAAGCTAGTTAACCTAGGTCTTGATGGGATCATTGTGCAGGACTATGGCCTAGTCAATTTAGTCAAAAAGTATTTCCCCAGCCTCGACGTTCACGCTTCGACACAGATGACTACCCACAACGAAGGGCAGATTCACTTCTTATCGAAAATCGGGGCCTCTCGCGTCAATTTATCTCGCGAACTGAACCTGGCAGAGATTAAGTCTTTAACAACACTGGCGCACAAGCACGACATTTTGACCGAAGTTTTTGTTCATGGCGCGCTATGTATTGCGTTTTCTGGGCAGTGCTATTCAAGCTCCGTCAGCGTTGGCAACTCAGGTAACCGCGGGCGCTGCAGCCAGGCATGCCGTGACGAGTACGAGATCACTGCCGAGGGCCATCGATTCCCGTTAAATTTAAAAGACAACTCCGCCTACTTTGATCTTCCAGAATTGGTGGCGGCTGGGGTTGACTCTCTAAAGATAGAAGGCCGAATCAAAGGTGCGCATTATGTGTACACCGTGGTTGATACTTGGCGCAAGCAGATCGATCAGTTTGTTGACACTGGAAAGTTGTTGGCAGACGACTCCAATTTGCATCGGGTATTTAACCGCGACTTCACCAACTCGTTTTTGAAGGGTGACCTCACTAAAGATATGTTCATTGATAATCCACGTGATTACAGTGCACATCATGCGGTTCAAATCCAAGGTGCTGTTTCTATTCAGCATATAGACCAAGTTAAAAAGCAGCTGCAAGACCAGCGAAAAGACATTGGCGACGAGCTGGCTGAAAAAATTAAATATCTAAGTATTGCCAAACAACCGCTCTACCTGGCATTTTCTGGCGAACTCGATGAACCGCTGTGCTTAACAATGACAATCGGTGATAACGATAAAATCCATACCCTACGCACCGAGTCAAAGCTGCGAGCCGCTGACAAAACAGCGATGGACAGTGCCATCTTTGAAAAGCGATTTAAAAATATCGCCAGCAAAGACTACACGGTTGAAGGATTCGATTTTAGCGGTTTAGCCAAAGGGCTTATACTCCCGATTAAGGAACTAACAGCACTTAAAAACAGTGCAGCTTTGTTGCTTAACGATGAAATTGCACTTGTACCAAATGTTGAAGTTCCCTCACTTGGCAAGAGCCTAAAGATTGATCACAAACCTACGATGTCAATTTTGATCGCTGACGTCAAAGACATGCACCTATGTGATCTAAGCAGCGCGGATGTGTACTTTAAACTTCCCGAAAGCTGGAAAAAAGGCTGCAACAAGCACATAGATATTTTCTTAGAAAACCCACAGTTGATTCCATGGTTCCCAGCGGTATTGATTGGCAAGGACTACGACGAATCCGTGCGTTTACTCGAAAAAGTACGCCCGCAGCGCATTGTCAGTAACAACACAGGTGTTGCCTACAAAGCGTTTGAGATGGGTATTGAGTGGATTGCTGGCCCTTTTCTAAACACTACCAACTCCTACGCTTTGTTAACGCTCAAAGAAGAGCTGAATTGCGCCGGTGCATTTATCTCAAACGAAATCAGCCGCATGCAAATCAAGAACATCGTGCGGCCTGACAACTTCAAGTTGCTCTACAGTATTTATCACCCTATTTTGATGATGACGAGCCGTCAGTGCTTTTTCCAACAAACCGTTGGCTGCAAAAAACCCGCTATCGAAGACGGCTGTATGTTGAAGTGTAAAAAGGCTACAACTATCACCAACGTGAAAGGTGTGTCGTTTGCTGTTGATAAACAAAAGGGTGGTTACCCCAGCATATATAACGACGAGCAGTTTTTGAACTTCGACATCGTGGGGGATCTGGAAGGTTTATTTGATGAGTTTTTTGTCGACCTAACCAACATTGGTGCAGGCTCAAAAGCAGAGCTCGACAAAAGGGTTTTGGTAGAAAAATTTGAGAGCTTCTTAAATGGAGATACTCAGGCGCAGCAGCACTTGAGTAGCATGATCACGGTGTCTACAAACGCACAATATAGCCAAGGTCTTTAAGCACACAGCTTAATTTTTTTTGCAGCGGCTGCCAAAGTGTCAGCCGCTACCAAACAGGTACAAAATGTACTCAATGCCTTTAGCTCCAAGCACTGTGTACCAAAGCTAAGCTACAGCTCTTGCCTGAAACCGGCGCCGCTGCCAAAGACCTAATGTAGTCAAAAGTAACAACGACCAACCGCCAGCTCCACCACCAACCTTAACGACATTGCTGCCATCAGTAGTTTCAGCAGCCTCTTTTAGAGCTTCGCCTTTGCCCAACACGTAGGGCTTACTTATCTGCAAAGCTCGCGTGCTGAGGCCATTTGCCTTTAGACGATAAGGCGACGCTTGGTACCCATAGACTCCAACGTACCAAGTGTTGACCCCAGTATTTGCCAGCGTACAGCTCTCTGTTTGCGTGCCTCCAAGAAATGACACACAGTCTGAATTGGCACCAATGCTCGGGTCTCCGCTAGGTAACTCATCTTTACGCACATAGAGGTCAGCATCCGCATCCATTTGATCCAATGTAAAATCCACACGCAATTCGTCCGCCGCACTTGTGTAGCTGTAGTAGCGCCACTCGCCTTGCTCCACCGATGCAAGCGAGACGTCATTGCTAGCTAGAGGTGTTATTACAAGGTTGTCTTCCGATTGAACCGTCAGCATCAATTGGTAGGCACCAGCCTGATAACCATGCACACCGATCACTAGATCCGCATCAGCAGCATTGCCAACAACACACAGTTCATCACTGTTGCCTCCAACAAAGGATCCACAGTCATAGGTGCCGCCTTCGCCGACAGCGCCACTTGGGCGTTGATCTCGACGAACATACAGGTCTGTATCTGCAGAAAGCCCTGTCAATCTCACTGTCGCACTAAAGGCATCTGGCGGCAGTGTCAGCGCATAGTAGTGCCATTCACCGGTAGCCAGGCTGTCGTCTACACGTTGTGCAATGGCCAGCGCACGATTATCATCGTCCGTACCGCCACCGCCGTTGCCTTCTACCAAAGCTGCTTCTAGAGTAAACGACGAGCCTTGATATCCATACACACCGATATACCAATCACTGGTTTCAGTGTTGCTCAGGATGCATCTCTCAATCGCGGTTCCGCCGAAGATAGACTGGCAATCGTAAACACCGCCATTACTATAGTGACCTGTAGGTCGTGCACCACGTCGCACATAGACATCAGCATCAGCGCTTAGTCCCGACAATTGCACTTCAACGCTACTAACGTCTTCTCCCGCTGTGATTTTAAAGTACTGCCATTGAGACGTAAGCACTGACCCACTGGCAGCAATGCCCGATTGCAGTTCGGTCTCTACACCTGGCTCTACAGTTTCAATAGCGCGTGCACTCAAGGTGTAGTCCCCCGCCCGATATCCGTGCACACCGATGTACCATGTTGTTGCAGCGCCATTAGCCACAGAAACACGCTCACTACTGGCTCCACCATTTGTGGAACTCGCATCGTAGATCCCGTTTTCGTCTTCATCGCCACTCGGTTTAACATCGGCGCGAACGTAAATATCCACATCAGATGCAAGGCCGCTGAGTTCGAAGATCACTTCGTTAACATCGTCTCCTGCTTCGAACGTATAGAAGTGCCATTCATCCTCACCCACACTGGCACTCTTTGATTCACCATCGGTGATCTCTAGAAGCGCAGCACGGGTATCGCCGTTGGCAGGTATCTCAAGCAAATAGCTTTGCAAGTCAGCCAGCTCGGACGCATTCAACGCTGCGCTTCCGCTGTGGCTAGAAATAGCTTGTGCAACAGTAGATGCCGATCCATCGTGCAAGTAGGGAGCATTCTCATGCAGGTTAAGAAGCGTTGGCGTATCAAAACCATCAAGGCCGCCACCAAGTCGAGAGCCACTGCTGGCTTTTATAGTGCCAACGTCGTGTCTTCTCGCCGTAGCGGAATCAGTCATTGCCGCACCACTGTGGCATGTTGCACAACTTTGATCATCAAACAAACTCTTACCGCGCTCAGCTGCAGCACTGAAGTCAGCACCACTTAGCGGATTTGCAGGCATGCCATCGAGCGAAGTGAGGTACGCCGCAAGCGCATCCAAGTCAGTGCTTCTGCCAGTTTTAGTGGCACCCAAGGGTTCGTTAGTCGCAGCAAAATCGCTGTTACTCATCAACCCTGTTCCTCCGGCAAACTGTCGAATTTGTCCTTCGAAGTCATGGAACTCATCGAAGTTACCACTCCAGTGCAACATGCCCTGAGCAGCAGCGCCCTTGCCTCTCAAACTGGTTGTGCTGCGCAAACCTTCACCAAACTGACTGAAATCCCACACTCTGCCATCGTGGTCAGCGTCGTTGTGGCAACTCGCACAACTGATGTAGTTTTCCAAGGCGAGTCTGTCGTCAGATGCATCATAGAAAAATTGCTTGCCACGTAATACTTCCACATCAAGCTCTTCGTCACTGACCAAAGACACGGTAGAGCTCACCGCAGGCTGAGTGGAGCTGCCTGCAAAGAAACTCGAGGTATCAACAACTGATAGACTGCGATCAACAAAATTGTGCACCCAAGTTTTGCTACCATTTGCACTGACGGCGACTGCCGAAGGTGCACGCCCCACTGCTACCCGAGCAAGAATACCGTTGTCGTGAGCATCAATGATGGCGAGCTCCGCACTGGTCTCCAATGCTACTAACAAGAAATTACCATTCGAGTCAAAAGCAGCAGCAGAAGAAACACTGGAGTTGTCTAGATCTACTCGATTTTGCCAAGTATGACTCCAGTCTGATAGAAGCACTTTTGAGACGACAGCCCGAACAGTATTTTGATGATTCAAGCTCGCGGAGTTACGCAAAGTGCCTCGGCCAATATTGTCTTGTTTGCTAGGCACCCATACGGCCAAGCCGTCGGGCGATATAACAGGTGCCGCTAGGTAGTTGGGTAAACCGTTGCCACTGACTTCACTATCACCAGCGAAGCTGACCGGTAACTCAACCACACGCTGCTGTGCAAGCGTGTCGGCAGACAATACATAGAGTTCGCCGGCGCCACTGCTGAGATCAACCGAAGCTGTGCTCTCACCGTCGACAAGCGGCGTGATATAACGACTTACCATTAATTGGCTGCGATCACTGTTTAATGCCAAACCACGTACACGCGGAGCAACTACTGCTGTACGTACGGTCTGCCCGTTTGCCGTATTGATTATTTGCACTTGGCCAGTGCTTTCAAGCGCAACGTAGGCGCGACTGCCATCCACCAACAAGCCATGCGGCTGGCTACCTGCCGCAAGGTTATAGGTGCGAGTAACCGCAAGTGAACTGCCATCGATCACGCTGATGGTGGCTGAACCTTTGTTGCTGACCCACACACTGCCATCATCGGTTAAGGCAAGAGCGACTGGCTGATCGCCAACAGAGACTTCTCGTAGCAATTGCTGGCTGGCTACCCCAACGAGGCTTACACTGTTGTTATCAGGATTTGCCACCCACACTCTGCCACGCGAATCGTCCACCACTAATCCACTCGAGCTGAGCGGGCGATTGGTTGTTAGAGGCGCATAGACTGTTTGGCTAAACTGTAATCGACTCTGATTACCTGCTGTGTTTCTAGCAAAAACAGTCACACCGTATAGCCCTGGCCTTGTAAATTCATGGCTCACGCTTCCACTACTGCTCCATGCGGTATCAGTGCTGCCATCGCCAAATGACCACTGATACTGCACAGCCGATCCGGAAGCCGCACTGGCCGAATACTGTGCCGTTTCTCCGCTCTCAACCGAAGCCGGCGGATTTGTAGTGCTCAACACCGGCAGGTCCAATGTCGCTGGATCTCCAGTGATTGACCACGTAAATGTTTGAGACGCGTTCAATCCATCTGGATCTGCCACTGTCACACTGACTGTGTAATCACCGAGTTGTGTTGGCGTTCCAGTGATAGTGCCGCTGCCTGAATTAATACTGACACCCGTTGGCAATCCAGAAGCACTGTATTGCAAGCTGTCACCATCTGGATCAATAGCACTTGTTGCAACACTTACGGGACTACCTTGAATAGAGCTTTGTGATGCAAATGCCGCCATCGTCGGAGCGCGGTTCACTTGCACAGGCAGGGTCACAGTCCAGCGCATTGACTGAGCTGCTGTCGCCCCAGTGGCATCACGCACGGTGAAGTTCACTGTGAACACGTCAGCACTCGCAAGAACGCCACTGACTAATCCAGTACCACTGTCTAGCTGTAAACCATTGGGCAATGACTGTGCAAAGTACCGCAAAGTCTGGCCCTCTGCATCCGAGCCCTGTAGCTGCAAGCTAACAGTTTGTCCAACTAGCCCACTACGATTTGATATCGCAGATAACGTTGGCGCAGTGTTGTCTTGATTGTTTCGAAGCAAAAATGCAGCACTGCCGTCTAGCTCAGTATCGTAATAACGAATATCGTCAATCATGCCGTCAAATTGCAAAGCCGTATCAGCAGGGTTACTGCCCACCAAGAGAACACTCTGCGCTGTTTGCAATGAGCTACTGCGACTGCCAGCTGCGACTAGCTCTCCGTCTACATACAACGACTGACCACTATTGCCGTGGCTGTATAGGACATGATGCCAACTGTTGTCAGCGTAATTACGGCCACCCGATATTTTTTGACCGTTCAATGTTGCGCTTAAACCGTCGCTTTCCAGAAACAAAACACGATCAGTATTACTGCCAGAGTCATCAGTAGAGCTGCTGAATAGAGGGCTATTGCTTACAGTGGTTTTAAACCAAAGGCTGTAACTAGCAGATGATTCGCTAACATTGACGGGCAATCGCAAGGAACTATCGCCATCAAGCAGCGCCACACGACCACGCGTAGCATCGTCCACATAAACAGCTTGTCCTTCAGCAACTGCGTCATCGCCAGCAATGACATCGACACCATCGGTCGCATCACTTTCAACAGCCGAAGAATCATAGATGGGCCAATAGCCACTCAGGTCACTTTCTAATGGCTCACCAGTTGGTGGTACTCCGACCACTTGCCACTGAATTGTGACTGTCTCGCGTCGATTTGCACTGTCGGTCACTTGGATTGTAGCGCTCGAGGTGCCCGTCAAATATGGCGTGCCAGTGATTAGTCCAGTTGCGCTATCGATTTCTAAGCCAGGGGGCAGTGAATCGCTGCTGTAAGTGAGGTTGAGGTTACCACTAGAGAATGCTTTGAGCTGAAGCGATACTTCTTCTTGGTCGGAGGATGCTTGAAAGCCAGGGTTGGCAAACTGAAGCTCCTCAAATATGTTAGCTAAGTTATCACCTATCTGAATCATTCTTGCTACGGAAGGTACGCCATCGCTGTCCACAGCAAAAAGCATATAGAAACCAGGAGGCGCTAATAGACTATTTGCAGGTGTCGTCCAACGGACTTTGCCATTGCCCAAATCAACCGAAGGAGCAGTAACTGCACGCTGCTCCATATTAGTAGAATGCGTCACCGAGCCGGGGCGAATCAGCGTAAGCTTCGCGATTGGTAAATCTGTTTGTACATCCAACTCTATGGATTGACCATAGCTTACGCTCTGCGGTGCAGAGGCAATTAGCGGTCGATCAGCGAGCTCACCTTCGCCAAACTTGTCAAAAAGGTATGGCGGCAGGAAGATTTCGGCGTTGCGCAGAGCATAAGTCTGACCTTGTTGCCCACCAGCCGAGTACACACGCCCATCAGGTAACAGCAGCGCTGTACTGTGGTATTGGCGGGTGAATTCCATTGACGCCATGGTGCTGAATTGGAGAGTGTCTGGGTCCCATATCTCAGCTTCAAAAACTGAGCTGTTAGGGTCATAGAGCGAGCCCGTGTTGTTGCCACCCGTCACCAACACTTTGCCATCAGCAAGAAGAGTACTGTTGCCTTGATGGCGTCTTTGAGCCGGACCTGCAATTTGTTCAATTGTCGGGGTCGCGCTGTCTAGCGTTACAATCTCAGCGGTGTTCGATGCGTTACCGCTTACCAGCAGCATCTTCCCCTCGTCATACATTACTGCGTTGCCGTAGTTCCTTGTGCCACTGGTAGACGCCAAGAACTCGATGCTGCCGCTGCCATCCGTATCAATTTGAAACATGTCTTTGCGCGGACCGAGATACACTGCGCCGCCGCGCGGAGACTGCTGCACCCATGGGTGCTGAGAAATATTCCCCGTGACATTATTGCTGATTCCGGTGAGGCGTCGTAACGCACCATTAAGCTGTCGAACCTCTGGTGTGCTCGGCCCGCCACCAACAATCAGCATCTCTCCGTTGCTCATTGCAGTAACCGAGTCGTACCAGCGCCCCGAGGCCATAGTAGGACCCCATTCCCAGGTGTCGGTTATTGAATCAAAAATATTGGTCTTGCGAATTGGGACGTTGGATCCCACTGTGCCACCGGCAACAAATAGCCGCCCATCAGACATTTTGCTCATACCAGAACAAAACAGGTAACCGTCTCCGCCAGTTGAGAGGTCTGCTCGGCTCGTCTCACCTGTCAGCGGATCCCATATCGCAACAGGCGATACAGTGTTTCCGTCGTGGTCAAACAACCCAAAGTTCAGTACCCGGCCGTCCGTCAGTAAGGTTGCATGAATCGGTATTAGAGGTAACTCGAAAGCGGGCTCCCAAACGCCTTTCACCTGTGGATCACCTGCCACTTGCAGATCATCAGCAGCAAGAACACCGATACCGTCAGCCAGCATGCGCTGATAGGTCGCTTCTTGTTGCTGCCCATCACCCGCCAGTTGATCAAACTCAAAATGTTCAGCCACGGTTAAGGCTTGAGTTTCGGGTACATCAAGCTCGCCAGTTGGAACTGACAACCAGGCAAAGGCTGCAATGCCAAGTCCAGCAGGAAGAAGGACGAGCTTTAACAGTGTGCTTTTAGATCGAGGCATGGGGAGAATTCGCGAGCTGAAATTATTGCTAAATCAGCAAGTTCTTAGCCAATGCTCCACTCTCTTGAGGCAGTTTCAAAGACCCCGATAACAACTATGGCCTTAGGCCCTCTTTATATATTCATTGGAATGACTATGATCCGCGCTGCTATGCCCCAGCGGCATTGCTTTGGGCGACAAACAGCCACCAATAGGCCACCTGCAAAGGATGGCAACTATTACAAAAGATACAGTGGGTCTGAAAGCGGAGGATTTTTCACAACACCTGCTTACGCAGAGTGCAAAGTAATATTGAGTTAAGCAGACGGTGAAGTCTGCAATATAAAATACGGGTGCCCAGAGGTGAACCAGCAGATTGGCTCCCGCGATTTATGCAAGGCAGAGATTTATTCTCGCGAGAACCCAGATTCAAAAGCTGAACCCAAATCCCCCATGACTGGATTTATTAGTCTTCGAGTTTGGCGCACATGAGCGCAAGCGCATCGGATGAAAGCTCTTTGCCGGTACCGACATATTCCGATAACTCATTGCTGTCGTTAAAGGGAAGCTGCACTGAACTATTGTTAAAGCCATAGTTAACTGAAACTAAACCAACACCACACAAAACAAACCAAAACAGCATTTTCATACCGCTGCGGATGATCTTCAAAGCACCAATAATAAGTAATAAACCACCGAAAATCATGAGCAATTCATTTGAAGACTCCAATTCCTTGAAGTTCTCCCACCACTGCATATCTGTAACGGCTCGGTATACGCTGACAACCGCGCTTTCAAAACTCGACATCGATGTTCTCACTTAAAAAATGGGCAACTGGTCGCTCGCAATAGATGCAACAACAGCGATAGTTTAACAAGCATTTGAGACTGTGGCACGGCACGAGTGCTATTTGTCAATGAATTGGCATACACGGAGCAAAGAGGTTTGTAGGCATCTCCTCGAGCTCAAACGGCGCCAGCTTCAATCATCCGATAGCTGGGCTCGCCCGCTTTCAATCCCTGTTTTATGCAATGCTTCAAATGCAGATTGTTCAAAATCATTGACCAAACGAAGCGCTTAAAAACGAATGCGCTTGTTATCTACATCTACTAACTGGATCTACTGGCAAATATGAGAGCTGCGACAACTAGGCTAACAGCCAAGACCACTACAGTAATACAGGTGTTTTTTTCAAAGCGAGAGGCCGCTCGAAAACCACCAAATCGATTATTTACACCTTTACCGGGCATGCAAAAAACATAAATACTGAAAATAGCACCAACAAAAGGAAGCAAAAGTATTAGAGCAAACCACGCACTCAAATCAAGGTCATGTAGTCGCTTACTCGTCAGCATAGCCATCGGCAGCAGCAATACAACACCCATTGCGCCAGCGATATCAGAATCGATAGCCTGCAATTGCCCACCCCACGCTACAGACGCCCACGCCAAGAAGGCCAACACCACAATAAACAGCAAAGCCATTAAGGCAAAGTTCGCCCAAAGCGTTATCACCCCCATTCGCCCTGCAAAAGAAAACCATTGTGCATTATCGGGAATCTGCACCTGTAGCTCAGACTCCGGCGGTACATAGGGCTCAGCGGGTAAATCTGCTGCCACGATATTTATTCCTCAGTTGTCTAATAGGCTTATAGCCACTAGCGAGACACGGCGTGTTACTGGTCAACTCGCCGGTCGTCAGTAGGCGCTATTCCAGAGTCCTGAGAGTAGCCTCTAAGGCTATCATCAACTATCTGTTCGCCTAAGAACAATTAGATAACCGCCGATACCATTAGCGTAGCTCGACTTTTTACCTTCTGTTTAGAGCTTTGTCAGTGACACCACAGCGAGCAATCTAATGGCAGCTTTGAACCTAGGAACTGTATCTACGCAAAACACGGCACCGGCTGTAAACCGACCAGCGGGACAGACGGACTCAGCCGAAAAGAAATCCAAACCTGATGAACTCAGCGCTACTGAATCGCGTAATCAAAGAGTAAAACAACAAAATCTAGATATTCTAGAAGCTAATCGACAGGCTAGTTTGTCTATCCCCGGTCAGCCGCTAAGTTTGCTGTATCAAACTGCGATTACGGCAATCAATGCGGAGCTAGCGCCAACTATGGGTGACAACGCCATCGAGCGCGGGCAGCAAGAAGGGCTAGATATATCCCCAGAGGCGACAGCTGATCGAATTATTAGCTTAAGCATGGGCTCTTTCGGAAAATTCCAAGCGCACCACCCAGATATGTCGGAGTCGGATCAAGCTGATCGGTTTTTTGAGCTGATAAGCGTAGGAATTGAGCAAGGTTTTTCCTCAGCCAAAGGTATTCTCGAAGACCTCTCCGTATTGGAGGATTCCATCGCTGAGAGTATCGCTAGAACCTACGAGCTGGTTCAGCAGGGCCTAGAGCAATATCGTCAACATCTTTCAGCAGAGAATTGAAAATAACGATGCCCAAATTGAGTTTCCAGTGAACCCTTTCAGATCAATGTCACTGATCCATTTTTTGGTTATAAATCTAACGTTAAGCTTCCTTTTTTGTTTTTTTCCCGTTTGCAGATATTTCTTCTATCCAGTCCCGAAGCGATTGTGGTGCTGTTAAATCGAATTGCGCCCTTGTCACCGATAAATAAATTGCAGAAGCAAAGCTATCCGCTGTACCAAACTTAGGCTTAATACCAACATTCTCTGTCAAAAAGACACGATGAAATTCATGGTTCTTAGCTGTCTCTATATAGCTGATGGTATATACCTCGTTAGACACTTGGTCTAGCGCTGCGCCCTTCGTTCTTTGCCAATCGCTTTGCGAATAGCCCTCCTGTAACATTTTATGCACCCTATCAAAACTGGGATCTCCAGCATAAGACGACGCTACTGAGTGCCATGAAGAATATCGAAACAATTCTCCATGCCGCGCTATAGTGCCGTGACAAAACAATTCTATAAAATCTGAGACAAAAGCGTTCAGATTGGAAAACTCCCCCAAAAAGTTATAGCTAACCCCATTTCGATGGGCCCTTTCTAGCCAATCGAACGCACCCCATGAATTTTTGACCAAGATCAGGCTTGGTTTTTCAGGAAATATCGAGTGACCAGAATAGTAAGTAACGCTGGTAGTTATATTGGCGTTACCAACGAATATTTCTTTCGTACCAGCAGAATGGTTATGGATAATAGGGTTTACAATACTCTCTATCGCCGCACTAGAGCGAACAGACTGACGCATGACCCTATGCCGTGTTACGTCTGTCCTTGCTGCCGCCACACCTTGCAGATTTTGATATTCATCACCCACACTGATCACTGCCTGCCCACCGAACTCTAGAAAACAAAGCTTTACTGCACTCAGATCATGACATTCATCCACGATGATATGCGTGAAGTTCTTTGGTGCTCCGCAACCGTTTAGTGTCAACCATTTTAGTTGATGGTAGTTTCTTATTTTCGGCTTAAAATTATCTGTGGATCGAGAAACATAGATTTTCCACAACTCGGCAGAATATGCCAATACCGATTCTCTAGAAAATTGATCCAGTACTCCACGCGAGTGTAATGGTATATGGTGATCCATCACTGCGGCATCCGCACTGACACAAAATTTAAAAACGGTTGAACGAACTATAGCCACCATTCGTTTTTTTGATAATTCCCCACTTTCACGGATATCCAAGTATTCGATGATATGTTCATCAGGAGTTTGACCCGGAGACTTGTCCCACCATTGCATTCTCATATTATGGCAAGGCGCTACACCAGACTTCAATAGTTCAGATACCACATCTCCAAAAGCGGATACAGTCACTCGGTTCATCCCCGATGCCAATCCGCTCATGCTACGCATTTGCCTACGAGTGTCGGCCAACACTAAAACATTTGCCTCACTGGATTCATATAAATCCAACAATGACCTTATTAAGGTCGACTTGCCTGTCCCAGCATAGCCTTGGATATGCATGTGATCATCAGATTGCGCGGAGATTTCTCGAAAATAGCGGCTCTGCTCAGAAGACAAAAAATGGATTGAACTGGAGGTATCTTCTGTCCGTACAAGCTCACTGCAAACCTCATCGACAATTCGCTCACGAAAGCCGTAATCCCATAAACCGCTTTCTAACAGATAACCTTGGTCGGCGATCATCTCATCGCTCATCAGGCGAAATCCAAATGAGTACAATAGAGCTTGCCCTTGCTCTATTAACACTGTATCAAGTGCCGCCAACGCACTTGCAATAGCTCCGGCCTCACCACTAGCTTGCTCATCAGAAACTAAGACTGCAATTATTTCAGCCAGTATTTTCTCCAACGCGAGAAAGTTATTCCCTTGGAACTTTGGCAATTTTTGTATCAACAAGAGCGCAGCAACTTCCGAAATAGAAATGCTATCAGGCAAGTTGCTAGGGTCCTCAATAGCTCTGTGTAGAACAAGCTCACTGATCGGTATCAATAAATTTTTATCGGTTATCATTTATTAATTCCACTAGGGGGTTGAATTGCAGAGGAGGGAACAATCTGTTTTACCTCTGGCCACTCGATTTGTCTAAGTAATTAGCCCAAAGCCGCAAAGCCTGGCCATGCAGCTGCTGCTTTGCTTATCAAAGCCAGCTCTTCTTCGTTCAACTCAATCGAACCTGCAACAGCGTTGGAAACCGCTTGTTCAATTGTCCTCGCACCCACTAGCACATGGCTGACTCCAGGCTGCATCAGCGTCCAAGCCAACACCAGCTGTTCGGTAGTCACACCACGGTCGTGAGCCATAGATTGAATTGGCGGCAAAACAGCCTCAAGTGCTTCTAGCACCGCAGGTGTAAATCTAGGGCTTGTGGCACGCAGGTCTCCGGCTGGAAAGCTGCGTTTGCTGTCCACTTTACCGGTCAGCAGTCCTTGCGCGATGGGCGAATAACAGAGAAAGCCAAGATCTTCAGATTTGCAGACAGGCAGATTCGCTGTGTCTTGCCCACGGTCGAGCAAGCTGTAGCGCTCTTGATCGGTGCTGATATGACCAAGTTTTGCGGCCTGCGCTAGGTGCTCAGGTGTTTCATTGCAAAATCCCCAAGCTCTAATACGACCTTCTGCTCGCAGCTCGTCTAATGTCTCGACCAGCTCTGCGATTTCAGTCTCAGGGTCAGGCCAGTGTGTTTGATACAGATCGATGTAGTCTGTGCCGAGGCGCGCTAAGCTTTGCTCTAACTCCCAACGGATGGATTCTTTTTTCAAAGACCGAAAAATGCGTCGACCATCACTCTCAGCATGCAAAGTGGCAGACTCTATATCCCAACGCAATCCACATTTGGTGGCCAAGATAATCTCTTCGCGTGCTCTGCCTTTGATAGCTTTGCCAACTATTTCTTCTGATAGGCCAAAACCGTAGACGGCCGCTGTGTCGATGAAATCTACACCCGCGTCTAGCGATGCCCTTACGGCGTCGACAGAGGCTTCAGCATCCGTACCACCCCATAACCAACCGCCGATCGCCCACGCACCAAACGCAACTGTGGACGCCTCCATCCCATGCTTACCGAGCTGTCTTTTTTTCATCACTTGACCCATTTAAACGGTTTGAAATAACTGCCTGCCACAATACTATTTGTGGCAACAGTATAATCAAACTCACCAATTAATAGTTAGTGTTTAAGCTGAATTCGAATTTTGAGGGATGGCGAAGGAAATCTATTAGGAGAACAACAACAACGATAATATTACCGTAGTTGTATTTTTTGAAGGGATCACAAACACTAAGGTTGACATATACAAGCAAACTAGTTTGAGCCAAAAGCTCGACGACTCTATGTTTTGGCTGAACTCACACTAGAGAGTGTGAGCCTCAGCCGCAGCATCTCAACTTTCTAACGAGCTATCTGCAAACCAATCTGAGCGCTAGATTCTGATATGCGTAGGCCGAGATCAACCACACCCACACCAAATCCAATTGTAAAGGCAACTGGATTATCGATTGATAGATCAGCATGCAACCCTGTACGAACGCTGAACATATTTTTGTTCCACTCGGCACCCAGGTTGATTGTCTGAGTGTCAAAATTGTCGTAGGTACCTTCGTTCAGCGCCAAATCCGCCGTTAAAAGATAAGTTGGTTTTTCGTACAACGCACTGACAATTAGTTGAGGAGTCGATTCTACCTCGTACCCATCTTTAGTGCGGATACTCTCTGAAATAACATTTCTAATGACACCACCAACGGTTAACCCAGCTCGTTCGGGAATGGCATAGGCAGCACCTACATCGAAGGTGAAGCTGCTTTTTTCATTTTTGTTCGTATCGAAGTCATCTGTATCAGTGGCAGTACTGTCTTCAGATATGTTTTCCGTGACGCTACTCGCTGTCAACTTCGAAAAGCGAGGTGTAATACCAACGTCTATATCTCGACCGCCAAGGGTAAGTTGGCGCGCCATGCTCACGGCGAGTTCTACACGAGCGGAAGCAGTACCCGTTATCTCAGATGTCAACTCATCATCTGGCTGCTCGATATTTATAGTGCCATCACTGGTATCGAGTGTTATTGCAGCGTAGTCCGTGATTTCTTGTAGTGTTAGTGAACCATCAGCAAGCGCATCACTCAGCCCAGTGGTGTACTCAAGATCTGTTACACCTACATCCGCCATCCCTGAGCCGGTGCCTTTTACATTAAAACTAACGCCAAAAGGTACTCTTGCAGAAGGCCAAACGGCAGCCAAACCTATTTTCACCCGTAAATCCACAGGCTCTGAATCAGCATCCTTAAGAAACTGATCCAACTCACCTGCTAATTCACCCAAGGCGTCAGTTCCAATGAGGCAAACTTGGCTGAGATCGGGATTCGACGGGTCACAGAGCAAGTTGAGATCAACAAGAGAGTCAATCTCAGTTTCCATGTCCTCGGCGAGATCTTGCTTACTTTCAACCTCATCGATCAAAGCAGCACTATCCCTTAGCTCCATATCCGTATCTACTTGAAAACCAAATTTCCTGTTTGCTCTACGCTCACGCATCAACAGTGCGGGATTGGAAAATGCACCTTCTGCTGAAACCCCAGCCGTAACGCTAGCGCCTCCCATCCCTATCGATCTAACCCCATTAGCTGCTTGAACTGTTAACGCAGCCGTAGTCAGGCAGAGAAGCAAAGCGGGACGGGCATAGATGTGTGACATTAGGCATTCCTAGGTGGGCTATTAAAATGAATTTATTAATAGTAATGTCACGCAGAATTTATGCCGAATTGTCTATATTCATATTAATGCGGGTTAAGCACATATCTATATTTGGATAGTATTAAAGCCAATTAGTTAGATACACCAATGAAATATATGATTTAGAAATAAAAATACATTCCTAATAGACAACCAATATACTTCACTAAATCAGGTATCTCATTCCATATATCAATGCAAATTTACACATGGAACATACGACCAAGTATTAAAAGACAAGCTTGAAAATTGAGCATAATAAAATTCATGCATTCCCACAGTCGTTCGAGTACGCTTATATATTTATGCAATTAGCTAATGAAAAATAACAGCGATTTTTTTTAAATGGTGTCGTTCTGTTTTTTTATTCGCATGCCCTGGCATCTCTTAGAGCAATATTTAACATCATCCCAATTATTTTCCCATTTTTTGCGCCACAAAAATGGTCGGTTACAAACCTCACATATCTTGCTAGGTAAGTTTAACTTCTTATGCGCCACTATTTAGCACTCACATGTCTACGTAGAATGCGTTGTGATTCTCGAATCACCTCAGGCCGTTTTTGCCAAGCCCACAACCGATCGCTCGCTTGCCGGTAGCTTTGCATTGTATCGACTATTGGGCTGGCATATTCTCTACCCACAACAAAGTTATACATCAACTCTTCCATTGCTGTGATCTTCCATGGCTCGAACAACAAGACATCTGGGAGAGGTTCGAGCTCAGGGCACCATTGCCGGATAAACTGGCCGCTAGGGTCATGCTCCTGAGCCTGCTTGGTCGGATTATAAATTCGGATGGTGTTCGTCCCAGTGACACCCGCCTGCATCTGAAACTGCGCATAGTGAATTCCAGGTTCAAAATCTAGAAAAACACTGGCCAAGTGCGCCACTCCTCGCCGCCAGTCAATATTAAGATGGTGAGATAAAAAGCTCACCAGCATAGCCCGCATTCTAAAATTGATATAGCCAGTCTCTATAAGACATCGCATGCAGGCATCTACTAGGGGATAACCTGTATTTCCAGTACACCATGCGGATAGGTCTTTTTCAGATGCTAATTCACTACGGTAAGGCAATGAGCGATAGCCTGCGTTGACAGGCCCAAATTCCATTTTGCATTCGCTTTCAGATTTTTGAATGAAATGACAATGCCAATGTAAGCGAGATGAAAACGCAGTTAGCGCTCTGTACCACCCCTCTCTATCACTTTGACCTATTAGCTGTTGATAAACCTGACGCAAGCTTATGTTGCCCCATGCCAAGTATGGCGACATGCGCGAGCAACTAAGTTGGCTCTGCAGTGGTTTGGAGATCATCCGCTGGTAGTTTTGGCCTCTTGTGTCAAAAAAATCGTCTAGAGTTTTTTGCGCTTCAACTGAACCTCCCTGCTGCATTGCCGAGTCGGCTTGCTTCCAGCTTTCTGAGAGCTTACGTGTATCAAATTTTGTTCGGACGATCTCCAACCTATCTGGTCGGTTTTCTACCAAATCAGAGTTCATCACTCGCTGCCAGTCAGCGTTCCATGTATCTCGGTTTGCACAGGGCCGATTGACGGCAGCAGTTGCGACTTCAGTCCAAACGACTGAGTTATCAGCCGCCCAACTCGAAATGAGTTTATCTCTCTCGAAGGTATTCGCAAGTCCTGTTTCCTCATGAGAAAAAATAGCATCAACCGTATATTTGTTATTGATCTCCTCAAACACTTCGAGAGCGTCACCACACGCCACGGAGATTTTTCCGATAAGCTGACGGTTCATATCCGTTAACGACTCAGTGACAAATCGCCAATGCCGTTCGGAATAATGTGGGTCTCTAAGTAACATAGGCTCGAACACATATAACAACAATGTGGGCAAAGGTGAGCTCTCAGCGAGTTTAAGCGGCTTATGGTCTGACAGTCTAAGATCACGCTTAAACCAAACGACATTGATTTTCTGTTTCATTCTACTATCGACATTAAAACCACTAGCCAATTGGCCAGTCTGCCGCATCTACAGAGTCTAGAGATTGCAAATTTTTGTCGCCGTGCCATAAACGAATGTACCTACCGTTAGGATCAAAAAGTTGCGTTTGTTTTTCTAGGTTAAAGTGCCTCTTGTCTCGCGTATCAGCACCAACTCCAGCTAGGTACTGCCAATTACCCCAGTTACTCGCTACGTCATAGTCAACCAGTGCCTGTTCAAAGTACGCGGCGCCATAACGCCAGTCCATTGATAGCTCATTGACAAAACAGCTTGCAACAATCTGGCGCCCGCGATTAGACAAGTAACCCGTCTCACGAAGCTCATTCATGCAAGCATTCACTAACGGGTACGGCGTAGTGCCGCTGACCCACTTCTGAAATCGCTCAGAGTAAAAGCTGGTCAATGGCCTTTGCTTTTTGATGCCTGCAAATGAAAACAGTTTCGAGCCATTTTTTAATGCATACCACTGGAAAAACTCGCGCCATAGAATTTCAAAATAAATCCAGTACGTAGATTCATTAGCTTCATTGTCTTTTTCGTAGGCAGAGAGTGACGCGACCACTTGGCGCACAGATAAACACCCGTTTGCTAACCAAGGCGAAAATTTGCAAGAGTTGTCCCAACCATCGATAGCATTGCGAACATCCTTATAGGACAAAGGCTTTTGGCTAGAAAAATAGTCACTCAAAAGCGCCAGTCCATGACTCTCTCCACCCCGAAAAGCACGCGCCTCCAGATCACCTACAGTTCCTTCAAATTCTGGATGAGCAACCGTGGGGGGCGGCGGCAAATAACCTAAGGTAGGGATGGGCTTACCTGGCTCAACATCACTTACCGCATTCTTGAACTGTGTAAAGCTCAGCGGTAAATCCACAAGACCGAATGGCAGTGTATTGGTGGTATACAAAGTACGTGTATCCACCGAATGAAAGTTGATCTTCTTGTTCTTCTTTAGCTCTTCCCAAACACGGTTTTCATACCACCCGACACTTTCACTGCGAAAAACTACAGAGGCATCCACTTCTCTTAACAAGCTGCTCAAAGCAGCCGTTGCCTCGGACTCAATCACAACAAGGCGCTGTCCAATCTTATTAAGACTATTGGATAGGTCGCTGAGTGACTCCAGCAAAAAACGACGAGAGTTTTTATTAGCATTCGGCTGCTGATACAGGCTGGCCGACTGCCATGGCTGGTCAATGACATAGACACATAACAGTTCATCAACCAGTAGCTTGGCCTGCATCAGCGCTGGGTTGTCATGCAGGCGTAAGTCGTTCGTAAACCAGAAAACCCCAGTCTTTTTTTGCTTCATAAATAGCTCATCGTCATTCGCTTTGGCCAAGCATACCTAAATATTTCATAGGTGAGAGCCTAACAAGCTTTTTGATCACCGGTACCCGTATTCAAATCACTACTGGTCTCAAGGCATTGTAGGCAAGTCCATCGTATCCCCGCCCTTCTTTGTCAACAATATATCTGCAAAGTTCCTATCTTCGGGCCTGTGTTCAACGTAAGATTTGCCCTCATAGGTTACTAAGCAATAAGTGGATATGGTCAAAGATAAAAACATGCGCGGCATCCTGCTTATGATCGCTTCCATGGCTGTTTTTTCGGTAGCTGACACACTGGTCAAAGTGGCCACATCGCAGCTCTCAACGGCTCAATTGATGTTCTATCTGTTAGGTGGCTCGCTTATAATTTTTGCAGCTATAGCGAAATTTCAAGGCGATAGGCTAAACGACCCAAGAGCTTTCACTCCGGTTCTGCTACTCCGTTATCTTGTCGAAATAGCTGGCATGGTCGGCATGGTTACGGCCTTGGCAAATATTCCAATCTCTACGGTTGGCGCTGTCACGCAAGCAACGCCCATATTAGCGGCAGTTGGTGCTGTGCTATTCCTCAACGAAAAAGTCGGCTGGCGACGATGGGCCTCCATCATTGTTGGATTTTTAGGCGTGTTGTTGATAGTTCAACCGGGAGCTGTCGCGTTTGACACCAACGTACTCTGGGCTCTTCTCGCCCTGGTTGCACTGTCAGTCCGAGATCTCACCACTCGACTGGTACCTGCAGACATGCCGTCGGCTAGCCTGGCGACATATACAATGGCTGCAGCAACTCCGGTCACTATTGCGTGGGTTTTATTCAACGGTGAGAGCTTTTTCCCAGCGCATACTAACTGGTTACTCATCGTACCTATGGTGCTTTTAGGTTCGCTAGGCTATCTACTTTTAATAGCATCTTTGCGCACGGCCGAAGTATCTGTTGTGATGCCGTTCCGCTATACCCGCATTATTTTCCTGTTGGTTATAGGCGTAATAATGTTCGGAGAAAGACCAGGGGTATGGATAATCGTCGGTGCAGGCCTGATAGTTTTTTCTGGCGTCTACATGATGTGGCGTGAGAAACGCGTAAAACAACTATCACGATAATGTGAGTAACCCACATATCTAGTTAGCAATGATCACTTAGTAGAATGTGAATAAGTCAGTGCAGTCGTCAGGGACATAGTCCTCATCCATTCTGAGACCTGATTCTTTGTGCTGCACACATGTCCAAGTAACACGGCCAAATGAATCGGCTATACCCTCATAAATGAACCTTTTGCCTCTTATGGCCCCCGGGTACAAATCTTCAGTGATAAACATTTCTACCAGTGCAATAGACCCAGTACCAGAACTAGCAGTCCAGTGGTGATACTGATAAAAACCTCTTTCATCTGCATCTGCAACAGCAACCTTTGCTTTTTCGGCACCTGTCTTTCCGTAAAATCGACCATTCTCTTCGTAGTAAGCATCTTGATCCATCGTTAACAGCAGCGCGTATCTTTGCATGTCGGCAATGCGGACTTTCACCGCATAATCTTGATACATCGGAACTGTGATAGCCATTAACACACCAACAATCGCCATGACGATCATTAGTTCGATCAAGGTAAAGCCTTTGGCTGCTTTGGCTACAAGGACGCGGGATGATCTCATGGCGATTATATCGATAGTGAAGTACACCAATAGCGGCCACAATCGCCAATTTATTTAGTCGGCCCTGCCTAACGAGAAAACTGTTTTTAAATCAGTGTTTTAAGTTGTAGCAGATGTCGAACTTCTGCAAGGTTTTGGTATAATCTGTATCTGTTTCTTGCAATATGGGACCGGT
>JAYJME010000437.1:0-23287 GCA_036873775.1 Costaria costata | reverse complement strand
CTGCGGTTGCGCTTGGCCACACCGGCTCGATCACACAACCTCGCATCATCAACGAAGAAAGCTAACTACAGCTTTCCCTTTGCTTTCACGTCGAGGTAGTGGTCCATCAACCGCGCCGAGAGCTTGCCGGGCACAGCATCTATGACCGACGCTCCGTGTCGTCGAAGCTCAGCGATGGTGCGCTGGCGTTCGGCGAGCCACGCTCGTGCCGCAGCATGGCGATGGGCTTCTTCGGCGTTCTCGGGCACAGCGGTTGCCCACGCATCCACCGCTGGATCTCGGACCGCGGCGATCACCACGATGTGGGATCGGGTGAGCAGCGGCAATGCTGGCAATAGAAACTCGCCCAGTGTTTGCTCGACCAGCTCGGTATGGATGATCAACATGGTTCGTTTGTTGAAACGCAGCAGCGTCTCGGTGAACGCACCGCGATAATCGCTCTCGGCGAGCACCGGCTCGACGTCGAACATTGCGTTGGTGATACGGCTGAGCTGGGTTGACCGTGCCGATGCAGCAACCGACGTGCGTACCTCACGGTCAAAGATGAGCAGACCGGTTCGATCGCCTAGCCCGGTAGCGATCGTGGTGACCGCCATGATGGCGTCCATGGCATGTTCGGATCGGGGAACATCGGCGACTTGTCCGGCCATCAAACGACCGTTGTCCAAGACGTTGATCACAGTCTGGTTGCGTTCGGTACGGAAGGTCTTGACGATCATCCGGTTGGCCCGGGCCGTTGCCGACCAATCGACCTTGCGGAATTCGTCGTCGACAGTGAAATCTCGTAGCTGCTCGAATTCGGAGCCGCCGCCACGCATGCGGGCCGACCGGAGGCCCATATCCAGTCGGTTTCGCTTTAGGCGCAACTCGGCTTCGGCGCGGCTCGGGAAGCGGGGGAAGATGCGGAGGTCCTCGGGGATCCAGCGCACCTGCTGTCGGCCAGCAAAACCGAGTGGCCCATCTACCCGAATAACCATTTCGCCAAGTTGAAATCGTCCGCGACGTGTTGGGTGCAAGTCGGTTTCGACCGTTGCCGAGCGACCAGGGGCGAGTTGCAATTGCGCCCGGCGGACATCGGCCCCTAGCGATGGAGCGAGTCCTTCGGCGAAACGAATCGAAGCCGAACGGTCCGAACCGTTGCTGACAAGCCACGAGATTGATCCGCTGCGGCCAAGGGTTACCGACGTTGGTAGTTTGCGGGCTACGCCGACACGGCTCGGCGATGCGGTCAGCAGCCAGTCGGCGAGCCACACCACAAACACCACAGCGGCCACGCCGGCTAACGCAAGCCATGGCTGGGCGCCAAAGAGCAGCACTGCGGGAGATAGCAGTGCGGCAAAGAGCGCCAGTCGCGGTTGGAAGATCACGTGAGCAAAGGGCCTATCGAGGAACGGGAACAGACTCGAGGAGCCCGTCCAAAACAATGTCGGGGGTGACCCCTTCGAGTTCCGCCTCAGGCTGAACCTGTAGACGATGTCGTAGTCCTGGCTTGGCGATCATCTTGACGTCGTCGGGCGTCACGAAACTGCGTCCTGCCATCCACGCCCACGCTTTGGAAAGGCCGAGCAGGGCAACGCCACCACGAGGGGACACGCCGAGATCAACAACTGGGGAGGTACGGGTTGCACGGGTGAGTTCGGTTATGTAACTCAGGATCAAATCGTCGACCTGCATGGAGCGGACCTCGGCACGGGCTGCAGCAAGATCTTCGGCGCTGGCAACGGCTTGCACACCGTTGGCGGTGACGTCATGCAGGTTGAATCCGTGATGGTGGCGTGCGAGCACTTCTTGCTCGGAATCGCGCTCGGGGTACCCCACGTAAAGCTTAGCGAGGAAACGATCGAGCTGCGCCTCGGGCAACGGGTAGGTGCCTTCGTACTCGACCGGGTTCTGCGTGGCGATCACCATAAATGGGTTGGGAAGAGCACGAGCGACACCGGCGACGGTGGCTTGGCGTTCCTCCATGACTTCGAGCAGGGCCGCTTGCGTTTTTGGCGGTGTTCGGTTGATCTCGTCAGCGAGGAGCAGGTTCGTAAATACTGGACCTTCGCGGAAGCTAAATTCCGACGTTGCTTGTTCGTACATCAGCTGGCCAGTGATGTCGGACGGCATAAGGTCGGGGGTGAACTGGATGCGTGCCATTTCGATGTTGAGCGTCGCCGCAACGGTCTTGACAAGCAGCGTCTTGGCCACGCCGGGGACACCTTCGAGCAGCACGTGGCCGTCGGCGAGGAGTGCGGCAAGAAACCCAGCGAGGACACCTTGCTGTCCAACAACAACCTTGCCAACCTCGTTGCGCACGGCCTCAATTATCCATGTCGAACCGGCCGGTGCTACTTCCTGCGGAGCTTCCGATTCTGGTGCTGAAGTCGGAGCTTCGGCGGACAACAACGGCGCTGGCGCGGCGTTCTCGTTCGTGAGTAGCGGAACCTGTGACGCTGGCGGAGCGGCTGCTGGCGGCGCCAGTGGCGCTGGCGGAACGGCTGGTGCCGGAGTGGCTGCTGGCGGGGCCTGCGGCTCGAACGGCTCAGGTGACTCGAACGATGCCGACGATGGGGCCGGCGGCATTGGCGGCACGCCCGACGGCGGCATCTGAGGAACCATGCTGCTCGGCGGAACGGTGCCGCTGGAAGGGAACATGTCGTTGGGTGGTGGGGGCAGGTGATCGGTCATCGGAAGGTCCTTTCGCTGACTATCGATATGTCTTCACTTCGCGCCAGCGTCGAGACGCCGCCACGTTCGATTTGGTCTCGGGTATGGATGAGTTGTGTTGCTAGCGCCACGAACTCGTCGTCACTCTTTGGTGCAGGACCATCGAGCATTGCAATGATCTCACCTCGCTGGTCACTCGCTACCAACGCGGTCGCGAGATCTTCGGCGCTCGTGTCGGCCGACATGCCGACTCGGCGGGCAAGTTCGGCACGAAGGTCGCGGCGCAGAATCGCTGCGCTTCGCCCTTCGGCGTCTTCGGTTCGGCGATACAACCGGCCAACAGCATCCACGTAGCTGGAGCTCGGCAGGTTGATCGGCGCGGGTTCAACAATGGGAGAACCTAGACGTCGGGCCTTGGCGAGCGCGTACAGCAGCGCCGATGCGGCGATGCCCGAAAGCAGAGCAATGACCGAGGTTGGGAGGAGTCCAAGGAGTCCTTCGTTGCCTTGCCCAATGGGATTTCCTTCACTGTCTACGGGCCCGTCGGTACCAAAGGGATTGTCCACTCCGCCGAAGGGAATAGCGCTCCCGTCCTCGTCACGTCGTATGTCGGCTTGGCCGTCGGCGCCGGTTGCGTCATCGGCCTCGAACCAGTTGGGCGGCTGCGGCAAAAACCCAACGGTGGGTGCATCGTTGACGCGAATGAGCCTGGCGAGCAGGGCGGCGTTATCGGCGTCGTCGAGTGCCCGGTTGGCGAACAGGTTCATGGTGGCTACCCGCACAATGCGTCCATCGCCAACGGAGCGAACCGCCACGAGCGCTTCGAATGAGTCGCCGAAACACGTGGAATCTTGCGGTCCAGGGACAAGTGGGGCGTGAATGAGCGGCCGTACCTCTGTCAGGTTGGCAAGTTCGTCAAGGCTGCATACGCCGCGTAGCACGAGCAAGTCTTCGTCGTCGCTAATGGCGGCACCGCCCAGTGGGCCACCCTCGACATCGATTGACGTCAGCAGCGTTCCGCCCGAGCGAACCCAATCGAGCAATGGTTCCCAGCTTCTCACCGCGTTGACGCCCTCTTCGGCACCAAATGGTGGGCCATTTCTTGGGATAAACATCGCGGCAACGTCGATGTCGTCACCGGGCAAACCAACGTTTCGTTGGGTGTCTCCTCCGGACTCTTCGATAAAGAGTCGCATGGCCAATAGCCCCTCGGTGCCGACACCATCGGGGTCTCCCGGCGTGCCGATGTTTGGGTCATTGCGCGTGCTGAAGGCGAGAAGCACAACCACGGCGGCGGTGAGCAGCAGTCCTATCCAGATCATCGGCGACGCTTTGCGCTGGCCGGCACTGCTTGCGGCGGTCATCGGGCTCCGGCCATGTTGACCGAGGCCAGCAACGCATCGACGTCGTCGAGATCGGCCCGTTCGATCGACAGGTCACTGTAGAAGGCCCGGTCGAAGGCGTTCGCCGCTGTGGTGTAGGTGTCGAGCAGTTCGGGTCGGCGACGTTGGACGGCACGGGCAAAGTCGCCGGTGGTCGCGCCAGCAACCTCACGTGCGATTCCGGTCTCGATGAGGCCTACAACCCCCAGGCGGAAGGCGGCTATTACTGCGGCTCGCCAGTTTCCGGTCGCCGTGTGGCGTGCGAGCTCGGCGCGGAGCTCGTCGGGTTCAACAACTTCATCGAACACGATTCGGGCGGTTGAATCTTCCTGCTTGTCTTTGGGTACTCGGCCAGTAATGGCCTTGTAGATCGCAAATACGAGCACGAGCGCGGCAAGCGACACGAGTATCACGGCCAGGACGTTGCCCGCTGCGCCTCCCCCGCCGCCAAAGAGCGTCCCAAAGATCTGACTGAGGAGCTCGGAGATGACGTTGGTTATGCGCTCGACTTGGCGCGAGAAGAACCCTGGGTCTCGTGCGGCCAGGAAGTCTTGGCGGAGCAGAATTTCGTCAGCGAGATCGTTTGCTTCGTCGTTTGTTACCTCAGCCACGACGGCCGCCCCGGGTCTGGGTAAAGGATCGGTTGATGGCCATCTCGAGGTCGATGCCTTCGCCGCGAACACGTAGATCGAGGTACATCACTACCGACGCTGCTGCGGTAAAGGCCATCGCAAACACCGAGGCTACGAGGTCGAGGATCCCGGCGCTTAGCCATAGCGGAACTCGCAACTGCTCGGCAACGGCGGCCGGGGCGAACTCGATCATCAATCGCATAAGGATTGCGCCGACTCCTGTGAGTACGTACACAATGATCGATTTGCCGAAGCGGCGCGACGTGAGGTTCATACTGCGACGTATCGCCTCTATTGGCGACGCATTCTCGGCGCCCATGACCGGCCCGACTACCAGAAGGAACACACCGATCAGCAGCCCGAGTGTTCCGCCGGTGGCGAATCCGCCGGCGACGATCAGGAACTTCGCAATAACCCACACTAAAAGGACCTTGGGCGACCGCTTGATCGATGACATGAGCAGATCCGTGGCCGACATTGGTTTGCCCGAGTACCACGATGCGATCAGCTCGCCGTAGATCGTTGCGATCGCTAGCAACGCGATCGACTCCATGACCAGCGTTACGATCGCAGCCAAAACGGCTCCGGGCTGTCCGATGTTTCCAATGAAGATGTCGGTGAGTTGATCGGGTCTCGCATCGCGTAATGCCGACCCAGGCATGGCTGCGGCGATGAGCCGTAGCGGCAGCAGAACCGCAAAAGCGATACCGAGGAGCATGCCTGGCTGGATGCGTAGGAATGTCAACGCCTCGTCAAAGATCGACAACGAGGACCGCTCCACCAGAGGGGGGAGTTCTTCTGCGGTCGGGACACGAAGTGGACGCCGCGCCGCTGCGTTGGATTCCGGGGCAGTCACTGGGCCATTCTTAGTCGGTGTCAGACCCAACAACACAGATGGTTCCACCCCTATTAGGTGGATTCGGCCCCGATCGTTACGGCGAGAGCTTCGCCGACGTCTACGACGAGTGGTATAACGACGTCTCCAACGCCCTTGCTACCGCTGCATTCTTGGCCCGGTTCGGCGAGGCGCAGCGGGTACTTGAGCTCGGTGTGGGCACTGGCCGCCTCTCGACGCCGATCGCCGAGGCTGGACACTTTGTTACCGGGGTGGATGCCTCGTTGTCGATGCTCGAACGGTTCAGGGGTAACAACTCGTCGGTGGCCGTTGGCGCCGACATGGCGGTTTTGCCCATCCGGGACGGGTCGTTCGACACGGTCTTGGTCGCCACGAACACGCTGTTTAACCTCCATACCGAAGCATCACAGCTGGAATGCCTGGCCGAAAGCAGGCGTGCCTTGCGCTTTGGTGGGCGTCTCGTTGTCGAAGCAATGGTGCCTGGCGAACCCGATCCGCACCTCGACCGTTTGGTGACGACGCGTTCGATCGATGTCGACACGGCGGTCCTCACGGCAACGATCCGTGACGAGAGCACCCAGCAGATCACGGGACAACATATTCAGATATCGGAGGCGGGTATTCGTATGCGGCCGTGGAAGATCCGTTATGCGTCCTTGGATCAGCTCGACGCGTTGGCCACACAGGCAGGATTCCGGCTCGGCGATCGCCTAGCGAACTGGGAGGGCGATCCCATCACGAGCGACTCGGCGAATGCGATCAGCGTCTATCTAGCGATCTAAACACAACCGTGACATCCGGGGTCTGACCCCGGATGTCACGGTTGGAGAGATATGGCTTCGAGGCGTTCGAAGATGTAGGCGGGTGGGCGTACGGGTTTACCCGTTCGATCCGTGACCGCAATGGTTACTTCTCCGGTGGCGATGAGGTCGTCTCCGCGCCGTATCTCTTGGGTCCATACGGTGGATGCTCGGCCGAAGGAGCTGACCCCGGTGTGGATTTCTAGGTCTTGGCCAGCGGTTGCGGCCTTGCGGAACCGGACCTCGAGCTTGGTGACGACAAACTGAAACCCGTCGGCCTTTAAGGAATCGAGGCCGAGTTCGACGGCGTAAAGCGCATCGACTCGGCCAATCTCAAAGTACGTCACATACATTGCGTGATTTACGTGGTCGTAGGGGTCGAGTTCATGGAACTGAACTCGGTGCGTGGTCACGTGTGCTGACATCGAGTGCACCGTAGCCTCTAGGAATGGTTGCAATCACCGTGGAGACCGAACTCGACGCCACCCCCGAGGTGGTGTGGTCCAAGGTGCGACACATTTCAAGCCATGTTGGCTGGATGCATGACGCGGAGTCGATTTGGTTCACCTCCGACAGCCGCGAGGGTGTGGGTACCACGTTTGAGTGCGAAACCAAGGTTGGGCCCATCCAATTGACCGACGTGATGGAGATCACCGAATGGGTCGATGGCGAAACCATGGGTGTTCGCCACTCCGGTGTTGTCACGGGCGAGGGTGCGTTCTCCCTGTCGCCGTTGCCCGGTGATCGCACACTGTTTCGTTGGGCCGAAGAGCTGACGTTTCCGTGGTGGCTTGGGGGCCCGGTCACTGAACCGATTGGCTCGATCATCTTGAAGATGATCTGGAAGCGCAACCTACAAAATCTGTCGAAGCAGTTCTCGAACGGCAAAGCAATTAGTTAAGCGCTGCTCGTAGCCCTTAGAAGATCGGTGCGGCCCATGTAGTGGCGGCCCAAAGTGCAGCGGCAAACACAACGAGGCCGATAGCGACGGTGGCGCCGATCTGCTTCTTTGCGTCATTGCCGAGTACGGGTTTGTCGCCGGGGTTCAGACCAAAGAACAGCGCTCCCAAGGCAAGGCCGAGGATGAATCCGCCGCCGTGTCCGCCGAGGCTTACCCCGCCGGTGAAGCTGAACAGCACGTTGATCACGATCAGGAACCCGAGGCCCGTGTCAAAGAGGCCAATGCCCCGGCTGCGATACATCATCACGGTGAAACCAATGAGGCCAAAAACCGCTCCGGAAGCACCAACGACGCGCACGTCGGGGTCGAGGAGCAGAGCGCCGAACGAACCGCCGAGAAGCGACGTCATGTACACCGCTAGATAAGGCTTTGGCCCAACGACCTTTTCGATCTGTAGACCAAGCTGCCACAAGAGGTACATGTTGAAACCAATGTGGATGATCCCCGAGTGGAAGAAGCCGCCGGTGATTATCCGCCACCAATCGCCGTTCTGGTCGATGGCGAACCCGTAGGTCGAGAACTGGAGCGACGCTTCGCGACCAATGCTGCTCAGCGTCGAGCCGAGAAGCACGATGCTCAGGACGAAGATGGTGACGTTGATGCCAACGAGTGCTCTGGTCACGAGTCCGTCGGAACCAGGAAGCGTGTTGGACGTATAGACCCTTTGGGTCGACCCTTTGGTGCATTCGGGGCAGTGCACGCCAACGGAAGCCGACTTGCTACAGTCGCCGCAGACGAGACGGTCACAGCGCTGACACGTGACGCCGGTGGCCCGTTTGGGGTGGCGATAACACACCTCGTCGACGGTGCCATCTTGTGGGTCAATGCTGCTCATATCACCGCTCATGTTGGTATAAGCGTCGACGTTATCGGCTTCATTCCCAGTTTCTGGCTCGCGGGCGCTACGGTCTCTCGAATGGCTGAGGACACACGCACCCTTCCCCCCGAACTTCTCGACGCTCTCGCACAGTTAGCCCAAACCCCCCAGCTTCTGGTGGCGACGGACTACGACGGCACGATTGCTCCCATCGTGAACGACCCCATGCGGGCCGTGCCCGATCGAGAAACGTCCGTTGCGCTCCGGTCGCTGGCGATCCTCGATCAGACCCACGTGGGCATTAT
This sequence comes from Costaria costata, assembly GCA_036873775.1. Taxonomy (NCBI): domain Eukaryota; class Phaeophyceae; order Laminariales; family Agaraceae; genus Costaria; species Costaria costata. The sequence goes on along the minus strand of JAYJME010000437.1, from coordinate 14,882 downwards.
TTCGTCTCGTGCATTGCGTGACCTTGCGGCGTTGAGCCGTCTACCGGCCGAGATTCATCTGGTGGGAAGCCACGGCAGCGAGTTCGATGTGGACTTTGCGTTGCAGATGGATGCCGAGACGCAAGCTCGTCGGGATGCGGTTGGCGAATCGCTCGCGGAGATTTCTCGCCGGTACCCGGGCGCGAGCCTCGAGCAGAAACCGGCATCGGTAGCGTTTCATACCCGCAACGCTGCGGCCGACACCGTTGCCGACGCAATCGCCGAGGTCGAGGCGCTAGCCGCGGCCGACGACTCGCTTGTGTACAGCACCGGCAAGATGGTGTGTGAAGTCGGTGTCATGCAGACGGACAAAGGCAAGGCTCTCGACACGCTTCGCACGAATGTGAGTGCAAGTGCGGTTCTGTTCGTCGGAGACGACACCACCGATGAGCACGCGTTCCTGTCGCTTTCGGGGCCCGACATTGGCGTGAAGGTTGGCGACGGCGACACGGCCGCACCGTTCCGGATTGCCGACACAACCGACGTGGCGTTGCTCTTGAGCACCCTGTCCTCGTTGCGGACCGAATGGCTCGCTGGCGCTGGACTCGTACCTATTGAACAGCACAGCTTGTTGTCGGATCAGCGAACCGCCGCAATCCTTACCCCCGATGCACGGGTGAGTTGGTTCTGTGCCCCTCGCCTCGACGACCCAGCCATCTTCGCCGAACTGCTCGGCGGTCCAACCGCTGGGTACTTTGCGATAAAGAGCAAAGACGGGCGTGAGCCGAGCTTGCAGCGGTATGTCGGCAACACCATGGTCCTCGAAACAATCTGGCCCGATATTACGGTCACCGATTACCTCGATGTCTCCGACGGCCGTCCCACCTTGCTTGCTGGCCGTAGCGATCTGGTCCGCCATATCGAAGGTTCGGGCCAGGCCATTATCGAGTTTGCGCCGCGTCTTGACTTTGGGCGCTTCCCGACCCAGATCGATGAGCGGACCGATGGCCTCGAGGTCACGGGTGCACGCGACCTGATCGTGCTGCGCTCCCCCGGTGTCGAATGGACGATCGAAAATACTGGCCAGCACCAAACGGCTGTTGCCACCGTCGATTTGTCCAAGGGACCCATCACGCTCGAAATGCGTGTTGGCACCGCAAGCCTGCGTGCTGAATCGGCCGAATCTCGCAAGCGCGACCATACCCAACGCTTCTGGGGCGATTGGGCCGACAAGTTAGAACTTCCCGACGAAGCAACCGATTTTGTTCGCCGTTGTGCTCTGGTCTTGAAAGCGTTGGTCTACGGACCGAGCGGTGGCATTGCTGCTGCGGCGACCACGAGCTTGCCCGAGCACATGGGCGGCGTGCGCAACTGGGATTACCGCTACTGCTGGCTGCGTGATGCAGCGATGAGCGCTGCAGCACTCACCCGCCTCGGTAGCCACGAAGAAGCCATGGATTACCTCGACTGGGTGCTCGGCGTCCTCGAGTCCGGTGACGGCCAACCAGAGCGTCTGAACCCGCTGTATTCGCTCGACGGCGGCAAGCTTCCACCGGAGGCCGACATTACCGAATTATCCGGTTACGGCGGCTCCCGGCCGGTTCGTGTTGGCAATGCTGCCGACAACCAGATCCAGCTCGATGTGTTTGGGCCCATTGTTGATCTTGTGCATCTACTTGGCGAGCGCGGCGCACCGCTGTCGTCTCGCCATTGGCGTCTTGTCGAAGGCATGGTTGGTGCGGTTGAACTGCGCTGGACCGAAGCCGATCACGGGATTTGGGAAATTCGTTCGGCACCACGACACCACGTCTATTCCAAGGTGATGTGTTGGCTGACGATCGACCGGGCGATCAAGATCGCCGAAGAAGTGTTCGAGCGGGAACGCAACGGCTGGCAGGAGCTCCGAGCCACCATCGCCGCCGACATTTTCGAACACGGCTGGAACGACACGATCCAGTCCTTTACGACGGCCTATGACGGCACCGATCTCGATGCGTCTGTTCTCATGATTGGACTGAGCGGGCTGCTCGACGCGGACGATCCTCGGTTTGCCTCGACCGTGCGCGCTGTCGAAGCGCAGCTGCGCGAAGGGCCAACGGTGTACCGCTACCACCACGAAGACGGTCTGCCTGGAGCCGAGGGCGGTTTCCAGCTGATGACGTCGTGGATGGTCGATTCTTATGCGCTGTTGGGCGAAACCGAAGAAGCGCACAGCTTGTTCCGCAAGTTGCTTGCCACCGCTGGGGACACGGGACTCATGGCCGAGGAGTACGACCCGGTCACCTGTCGTTCGCTCGTTAACTATCCGCAGGCGTACACCCACCTCGGTGTCATCAATAATGCACTCCGGCTCGCCGGAGAACACGATCCATCAGAAACCGCGTAGCTACCAACGAGTTATTGGGCCTCGGTTGCCATTTCGACTCGATTGCGGCCAGCGTTCTTTGCGGCGTACAGCGCTGCATCAGAGCGTTGGAACCATGACCGGGACTGTTCCCCCGGCGTGTGCATCGCAACACCGAACGACATCGAAATCTCAAGGTCTGCCGGGTAGGCAACCGCAATCCGGTCGCGCAACGTCGTGGCCATACCTTCGGCAAGCTTTGCGTCGACGCCAACAAGAATAAACGCGAACTCCTCGCCACCAATTCGATAGGCGACGTCACTGGCCCTAAACGAATCTCTGAGCTCGTTCGCAACCTCTTGCAAGACCAGGTCGCCCGTTGCGTGGCCGTGCGTGTCGTTGATGGTCTTGAAGTGGTCGATGTCGCCAATAATGAGAGCTGCGGTTTGCGGTTTCGCCAAAATCTTCTGCTGAGCTGTTTCCATATCGGCATCAAACTCACGCCGGTTCGCGAGCCCTGTTAGCTCGTCGATTGCGGACTTTGCCCGGTATCGCAGATCCGAACTCATGAGCTCGCTCGTCAGGACACGCAACGTCATCAGTACGACGAGCATGTTGCCGAAACGAAACAGCATTTCGTATTCGGCAGGTTTTGCTGGGCCGAGTCCGCCAATCACCATGACCGCGACCAAGAACACGAAACTACGACGGACGTGTATCCGGTTAAAGACCATTGGGGAGAGCGCTGCATAGCTTGCAATGTGCGGAACGAAAGGCGAGTTGAAACCCCCGGCAACGTAAACCAGCCATGCCGTAGCGGCCATGCTTGTGTATTCGTCCGCCATGTGCGTCTTTTCATGCCCCCACCGGGAAGGACCGGCCTGGAGCAGAATGCCCGATTTCACCAAATTGAGTACAAAGGGCGCGACGATTATCCAGCCATAGAAAGGAACGGAGGCCAGGAGAACGATCACCGAAAGCACAAAGGCCGGGACGAGCCGAGGCACCATCCGGGCATGCATTTCCACGAGGCGTCTAACACCTTCATCCAGCTCTACTGTCGGCGTTTCTTCCATATCGTGCTGTCGACAACAGCTGAGAACCAAATGAGCGGATTCCTCGACAACTAGCAATACCGCTAGTCCGTCGCGTGCACCCGATGCAGCAGCGTTTACCAGTATTCCTCAAAGTGGATATTGCCCGGTTCGTTTCGCCGGTCGATGGTGAATCCACGTTCGGAGAGCAGCTCGATCACGCCCGTTGTTTCGGGGTAGGTGACCGTGCCGTCTTCCTCTTCGGGAAGCCCGATCATTGCGGGGTTGCCGCACAGGAATACGTGGGTGTTGGTGGGGTCTATCGACCCTCCGAGGGCCATCTCGATGTCGCCGTCGCGGATGAGGTCTTGGAGGTACCGCTTGGGAACGTCGGCCTCTCGGGTCGGCATGGGAATGTAGTGGTAGTTCGGGAAACGTGCTTCGAGGTCTCGGTGGGCTTCGAGGTAGCCGAGGTCTTGCCAGTTGCGGACGGTCACGGTCGACACGATTGGCCCAGTGTGCCCCTTGCGAAGGAGCTCGGTGACCATCGAGTTGTGTGGCGCTTCGCCGGTACCGGTCGCAAAGAAGACAACGGCGGTATCGGGCGACAAGACAGCGTTGAGTGTGTAGCGGCCAGCGACCTTTGGGCCGAGATAGATACGATCGCCGACTTGTTTCGCGGCGAGTCGAGGGGTGAGCGCCGAGACGTGTTCTTCGTCGGCGGGTACAAGCACGATGTAGAACTCGAGTTCTTCGGTGTCGGGTGGCGCGAGGTAGCCCGATGTTGCGAACATCGAGTGCGAAATCGAGTACGAGCGCCGGATGAGCTTGTGCCATTTGTTGTCGATGTCGGGGTCCGCGAAGTTGTCGACGCGGTCTTCCCAGTAACCCAAACCAAGCGAGGCGTATTGCCCGGGGAGGTGTGAGGTATCGCCATGATCGGGGCGCACCCGCAGAACCCAGAGGTCCGAGTGCCGTTGCTCGAACGCGGTGATGGTTGCGTTGTAGTTCTCTTCACGCAATTCGCTAATGGCTGATTCGTGACGGACACGTCGACGGACGACCGACGGCGGTTCGGTGATTTCGAGTTCGGGAAAACATGCTTCAGCGAGAAGGGTCCCTACCTCCCAGGAGTGACCGCTAGGGACGTCTGTGCCGTCTTCGGGAGCGCCATCGAACCACAGCCGTCCGCTATCGATGGCTGCTTGGGTGATATTGAGCTCAGCGGCGGTTGGCCGGATGCGAGCCGAGGCGAACACGATGTGATCAAATTCGAGGTCTGGGGTTCGCCGGTCGTTGAAGTAGGCAACGGGGAACTCGCCTTCGTTGCCTATCTCGTCGGGGACGGAGCGGTAGAGCACGGTGATTTGGCGTTCGCGTTCGAGGCGGCGTAGCACCGCGTCGGCTGCAGGTGCGAGCCTGGCCGGGTCGAGGCCACCAGCAGCAAACACAACGCCAGCGCCAGCGGCTGATGCTTCGGCGACCAATTCGGCGGCGTGGTTTGTGTGGCCAACAACAAGGATGTCGCGGCCCTTCAACCACTCGGGCAGGACATCGATGGTCACGTGCTCGGACAAGGTGGGGCTTATTGGCGGGTTCCACAACGGATCGCGATGCCGCATCGAGACGAGACATCCTCGTGTGCGATACGTGCGTTGGTTCGTCGTGACGAGGAGGTTGTCTCCATCGGCATCGATTCCCAGGAGTTGTTCGCCGTAACCAACCTCGACCTGATTGCTCGGAATCAGCTCGGGAAATGCGACCTTGCCTTCGGGCTCGATAACGCGCACCCGTTCAAGCCCGGACTTCAGCGACGAAATAGCGACCGATAGGCCACCTGCGGATCCGCCGATAACGATGAGGTCGTACTCAGCGCCTTGATCAACCATGTATTTGTTTCCTCTTCGAGTTCGCTTACATAATCGCATCTTTCTGACCCCGGGGCCGAGCTGCGTGAAGGCAACACATCCAACACGCTTTTTGATCCTTCAATTGTAAGAATGCTGTTTCCGTTGCCGGAATCTTCCAACGGCCGTTGTTGTTCGTACACTCGTGATGATGAAACAATCGCCGGTCGCCGCAGTTGCCAGCTCGCCTACGGGTGCAGCTACCAGCCTTGACGCTGACGCGATCCACGCCGAGGTGGCCAAGGTCATTGCGGCTGTGCGCCCTGCGGTGCAAGCCGATAAGGGCGACATCGAGCTGATTTCGGTAGATATCGAAACCGGCATCGTTGAGGTCGAGTTGCAAGGTGCTTGCACCAGTTGCCCCGCATCCTCGGCCACGCTCAAAACCGGCGTCGAGCGCATCATGAAAGACCGTGTTCCGGGCATCACCGAAGTGGTAAACGTTGGCCAGGTCTTTTACTCCGACGGCACCGCGGTGACCCTCTAGCTATGACGAGCTTGCTTCATCCCGTCCTTGCCCACCAGGGTGGTTGGGACGAGATTTTGCTTGTTGGTGGGCCAATTCTGGTTCTCGGCGGCCTGCTCTTGTTGGCCAACCGTCGAGCCGACAAGCTCGCCGCTCAAGACGCCGAAGCCCGTTAGACCGAAGCCCGTTAAGACCGAATCCCGCTAGGTCGTCACTGGGCGTTCGGTGATGTTTACACCGAGCCCACGCAGGTCTCCGGGAAGATCCGGGTAGCCACGCGAAACGTGTCCGTCATCGACAACAACGGTCTGTCCGTCGGCACCGAGCGCGGCGACGATCACTGCTGCGCCTGCCCGGATGTCGTGGCTCTTGACCCTGGCGCCCTTTAGGCGTTCGACACCCTTGATGACGGCGTGGTTTCCATCGGTACGTACTTGGGCGCCCATGTTGACCAGTTCGTCGATGTACTTAAAGCGGCCAGCGAAGAGGTTCTCGGTGACGATGCTGGTGCCGTCGGCGACGCAGAGCATCGAGGCAAGAAATGGCTTGTAGTCGGTGGCGACACCGGGGTAGGGCAGGGTCGAAAGGTCGACGGCGTTGAGTCGTTTGTTCGACATTGCCCAGATGCCTTCTCGATCGGGAGAGGTTCGTAGCCCCATCTCGCCGATTTTCTGACACACCATGTCCATGTGGTCATAGCGCGCACCTTTGAGCAGGATTTCGCCGCCGGCCACACCGAGGGCGGCGAGGAAGGTGGCAGCAACGATGCGGTCGGGGATAACCCGGTGCGTGACGGCTTCGAGCTCGTCGACACCAACAATGGTGATGGTGGACGTGCCAGCACCGGTGATTCCTGCACCCATTTTGTTGAGCATGGAGGCAAGGTCGGCAATCTCGGGCTCGCGAGCAGCGTTCTCGATCGTTGTTGTGCCTTGCGCCAGAACGGCACCCATCATGACGTTTTCGGTTGCGCCGACGCTCGGGAAACCGAACTGCACGGTGTTGCCTTGCAGGCGGTCGACTTTGCCAACAACGCCCTTCGCCGACGTCTCGAACTCGGCGCCAAGCTTTTCGAGTCCGGTGAGGTGCATGTCGATTGGGCGATGGCCAAAATCATCGCCGCCGGGAATGCCGAGTTCGACGTAACCAAAGCGGCCGAGGAGCGGGCCAAGCATCGCGGTCGAGGCACGCATTTGTTCCACGAGGGCAAACGGCGCAACGGGTTCGATCTCGTCGATGACGATCTCGACGACGCCTGGCCGGCGAGACGTTGTTGCACCCATCGATTCGAGCAGTTTGCACATCACGCCAACATCGAAGATGTCGGGGACGTTGTAGATGGTGTGGGTTCCGCTCGCCATGACCGTTGCGGCCATGAGTTTGAGCACCGAGTTCTTTGCACCATTGATGGTGACAACGCCCGAAAGCGGGACTCCTGGTTCGATGACGAACTCAGAAACGTTCTGTTGGTTTGGGGTGGACTGGCTGGACATCGCTGCCAGTATTACCCGGGTGACAACGCAACGCAGGGCACTCGTCGTGAATGACGAAGAACTCGCGAGTCTCCGACGACCATTTGATGGGGTCGTTCTCGAGTCTGGCTACGGTCTGGACACGTTTTCTTTAGCCGAAGGACCGTTCTCGGCATACGAACGCACCCTGGTTGTCGCACCTGGCACAACTCCGGGAACCCATGAAGTCGTGGAAGAAACGACATGGAAATTGGCGGTGCCGGTTTTTTGGTTCGTGTTCTGGCTGCCGTTCTGGTTTCACGTCCGTAGTGGCCAGGTAAAGCCACGTCCGTGGTGGGCTCCTGCGGGCCGGCTCGATAGTCGCGCTGCCTATGTTGTTGGCCTCCTCGGCGTGCTCGCCGTAGTGAACGGATATATCGGCACGGTCATTGGCCAGACGTTGACGTTTGCCGCCGACGAATTCTGTGGAGAGTTCGAGGTCAACGCTGACGGGTTTTCACGTTGTGTTGATCCAGCGCACGATCAGTCAGCGCGCTCAAACATCTTTTCGATCGTCCGGGTGGCGATTGTGCTTTCACTTGGGTTGATGGTGCTCGCCGATAGGCGTGGACGTCGAACGGCCATGACGATTGCGACCACAGCGTCTTGTGCGGCGACGGCGATTGGGGCGTTTGCACCGTTCATGCATTGGGTGACCGGTACCCAGATCGTGGCTCGGGGTTTCTCTTCGGGCATGTGGTTGCTGCTCTTGGTTTTTGCCGCCGAAGAGTTGCCGCCAAAGTCTCGTGCCTACGGCGTGAGCATGCTGGTGCTGTTGGCGGGTCTGGGTTCGGGCATGGTCGTGTGGGTCTTGCCCGCAGCCGGCGTTGCCGAATGGGGATGGCGCATTGTGTACGGCGTCGCAGCACTCTTCTTGCCCGCTGCCATGTGGGCAGCGCGAAAGCTGCCGACCTCCCGCCGATTTTCTGCGCTTGAACATCGGCCTCTCCGGGAGTCCTTGGCCGAGTTTGGCAACAATCCCCTGTTGCGTAAGCGGCTGTTGCTGCTGGGGTTTGGCGCGTTGTTAGCAACCATTTTCTCTACCCCGGCTTCCCAGTTCGATAACCAGTTCTTGCGCGACGAGCTTGGTTTCTCGGCCGCTCGCATCAGCCTCTTCACGGTCACGACGGGCACCCCCATCGGCCTTGGGGTGTTACTCGGGGGCATGATGGCGGACCGTTTTGGACGACGACCCGTGGGCGTCTTTGGGTTGGTGGTTGGCACATCGATGACGCTGCTCTCCTTTTACTCAGGAGGGACTGCGATCTGGTTTATTCGATCGATCGGTGTCGTGCTGGGCGCAGGCGTCGCCGTCCCTGCATTGGCGGTATACGGGCCCGAATTGTTCCCCACCCGCCTTCGCAGCACAGCCAACGGCGTACTTGTCGCCTTTGGTGTGGTCGGCAGTGTGATTGGGCTGCAACTGGTCGGCCGATTGGCCGAGCGTTGGGATTCTTTTGCCCCCGCACTATCTGTTGCAATTTTTGGACCCCTAGTCGTGGTTGTACTCATCGTCACCCTGTACCCCGAGACCGCCAACAAGACACTCGAAGAGATCAACGATGAACCCGAACTATCTACCTAAGCACCGACAGGTAACCTGATCGAAGTGGATCTGTTCTCTCGCCGTCGACTGCTCGCCGGGCTCAGCGCCTCCGCTGCGTTTGGTTTGGCCGCGTGTGGCGCCCCCGAAAACGGACGGCCGACCCTTGTTGATGTACCGGCGACCACGACAACCTTCCCGAGGTTTGGGCGGGTCGTACGTGGGCCAGCCGAATCCGAGCCGATATCGGCCAGTGCGATCGAGGCTGCGGATCCGTCGGTGGATCGCTCGATCGTCGCTACTGCCATTGTTTCTTCGGTCCAAGTGTTTGACGAGCCAAACGGCGAAATCACACACACGATGGATGACCCCACGCCGACGAACGGCCCGTTGGTGTTTCTCACGACCGAGACCCAAACCGATTGGCATCGGGTGCTCTTGCCGGTTCGCCCGAATGGCAGCACGGGTTGGGTACGCAACGGCGATGTTTCGCTCGCTGCACATAACTTTCGCATCAAGGTCGACCTCACCGATTTCCGTCTTCGGGTCCTTGAACGCAACGTGACGATCTTTGACACCGTCGCCGGTGTTGCGGCCAATAACTCCCCGACCCCAGGTGGCACCTACTACCTCACCGAGTTGCTCGCGCCGACAATTCCCGACTCGGTGTACGGCTCGTTTGCCTATGGGTTGTCGGGTTTCTCCGAAACCTTCGAGACCTTTAATGGCGGTCCGGGCCAGCTCGGCATTCACGGCACCAACAACCCCGAAACGCTCGGCACGCCAGTGAGCGCTGGTTGTATCCGTCTACACAACGATGATGTCACCCGCTTGGCCACGTTCCTGCCGTTGGGCGTACCTGTCGACGTTGTGTAGCAGCCGTCTTCTTGCAGGGGTAGCTGTTAGCTGATCCCGATAAGCGCGCTGCGGACCAGGGCCACGACAGCTGCTTCTTGTGTGCCCTTGGGCGAGTGCCCGCCGCCGACCCATTGGGTAGAGGTTTGGGCGGCAATGGCGCCGATGTGGGTAGCGAATTCGGCGGGGGTGCCAAAGGGGTCCTTCTCGCCGGAGATGAACATGGTTGGCATGGCGATCTGGGGGAAGTGCTCCACCCGCAACTTGTCGGGCTTGCCCGGTGGATGCAACGGATAAGACAGCAGCAGCAGTCCACCAACGGCCAAACCTTCGGAGGCAGCGACCGAGCAGCTGCGACCACCAAAGCTTCGTCCACCAATGACGAGCTGGCCGACATCAACACCGAGCTCGCCGGCAAACGCCGTGGTGGCGTCGACGATCTTGGCAACGGCTCGGGGCACGCTCGTGGTGCCGAGCGTGAGGCGAAGGACCGGTATCTCCGGGATCGCCTTTTCGATGGCGACCAGGGTTGAGTGGTCACGATCAGCACTGGCGCCGGGTGTCAGCACGAGGCCGCCTACCGGTGCGGCCGCCAGCCATGGCGTGGCGGTGGTGCTTTTGTCGGCCATTAGGGCAGCAAGATCTCTCGGGCACGAGCGAGCTCAGCGATGCGGTCGGCAGCGCCGTCTTCCAACGCCCCATGATCGGGGTGGGCGCTTCGCAGTAAGCGTCGATAACTCTTCTGGACGGCTTTCACTTCGACGTCGATATCGGCGTCGAGCTCGAGGATTCCCATCGCCCAGATCAACGGATCCGATGCGGTGGCAAAGGCACCGGAACGAAGCCGCATGGCAATGTCGGGGCCTACGAGATGGTTGATAAGCCCGGGGCCAACAGGTCCGGTCCATTCGAGTCCACGACGCAAGACATCCATAACAGCAGGGCGGCGATCGAGCGGAATGGCGGTGCACGCGTAGACGGTGGCCAAGGCCGATTGGGCCGGCAAACCTTGCGCGGCTTCGAGTTCGAAACGAAGCCCTTCGGCGCCGCTAACCAAAAGATGCCGACTGCGGTTGAGCCCAACACGATCGGCTTGCAAACGGTGACGGAGACGTGGTTGGCCAATCTGTTTGCCGCCCTCTACCTCGTCCATCAAGGTGGCCATGTCGGATCGAAGATCGCCATCGAGACTGTCGGAGAATCGAGCCAAAACCGCGCCGAGCAGAAGTCCGCCGGGCCCGGGTGCGGGGTCGGTGGGAAGATCGCTATCACCAAGTGCCACACGCCGGGTCGGGGCGATGGGGCGCGAGTGAAAGACCTCGAGCGACGCAAGAATCATCTCAGCTAAGAGTAGTGAGCCTTAAACGACTTCCTGCAGCTCAACGGCGAGTGCTTCAGCGGCTTCGGCCACGTCGGTTTCTTCGCGATCCTCGTCGGTGAGGACGGCAACCATTTGGGAGCTGCGCAGGCGGATCTCTGACCAGCGGCCGCTATCGAACCCGAATGGCGTCTTGAGGTCAGCGACAAGTTCGGCTTGTTTCACGATAGCGATCGTTGTTTTTGCGTCGCCGGAGTTCTTCGTGAGTTTGCGAGCCATCACACGAACATCACCGAGAAGATCGTTGAGCGCGAGCCCTTCGAGAACTTGGCTTGCTTCGCCCAGCTCATCTTCGATGGCGAGACGATGCGTGATCTGGTCGATGATCTCGTCGACTTGGTCTTCGTTGGCTTCGGCCACCACGAGTTCGCCTTCGGCGGAGAAGATGTGCGGAATGCCGGCGAGCCCGAGGGCCGCAACAAGTGCGCCTTGTGCCTCGGCGGTCCACTCGTCCATGTCGTAACCAATCTTCTCCTCGTCTTCATCAAGGATTGGACCGTCGGCCTCTTCGACCTGTTCGGTGAGCGCGTCGACCCGGTCCTCGTCGGCTTCGCGAACAATGAGCACCGCGCCTTGCCAGCCGTGCACAATGCCTTCGCTGGTGACGAGACCTTCGAGCATTCGGCGCGCTTCAAAGGACCATTCGTAGAGCTCGTAGGCAACCTGCGGTTCGTCGAGGCCACCAACTTCTTCGGGTGGGGTTGGTTTGTCGGGGACCAGTCCAACGCCGCACTCGGGACATTCACTGACGTCTTCGACGTATTCACGAGCACATTGGAAGCAATACATGGATGACATGAAGTAAAAAGCTACTCTCTGATTAGCGGTTACGTCGGAGCGGGACATGCCGATAGTAATTAGGCCGATGCAATTACGGCAGTCCCAGGAGATTCAGATGTCTGATCGTACAAACCCAGATCGCAACCTTGCTCTCGAGCTTGTCCGCGTCACCGAAGTTGCCGCTATCGCCGCATCGCGTTTTATGGGCCGTGGCGACAAGGAAGCTGCCGATGGTGCTGCGGTTGATGCCATGCGTCAGCAACTCAGCGTTGTGGCTATGGATGGCACCGTCATTATTGGCGAGGGCGAAAAGGACGAAGCGCCCATGCTCTTTAACGGCGAGCGCATCGGCAACGGTGAAGCGCCGACGGTCGACATCGCTGTTGATCCAATCGACGGGACGACCCTCACCGCTCTGGGTCGCTCAAACGCTCTTGCGGTCATCGCTGCTTCCGAGGGCGGCTCGATGTTTGACCCAGGCCCCCTGGTGTACATGCAAAAAATCGCGGTTGGCCCCGGTGCCGCTGGCGCCATCGATATCACTCGATCCGCTACCGAAAACCTGCATTCGATCGCCGAGGCAAAGAACAAGCCGGTCGAGAACCTCACCGCAGTCATTCTCGATCGTGACCGCCATGTGGAACTGATCAAGGAAGTTCGCGCTGCTGGCGCACGTATCCGTTTGATTCCCGACGGTGATGTCGCTGGTGCGATTTCCACTGCTTGGGAAGGCGCCGGCGCCGATGTGCTCTTCGGCATTGGCGGCACGCCCGAAGGTGTTATTTCGGCTGCGGCGCTCATGTGTATGGGCGGCGAGCAGCAAGGCCTGTTGTGGCCACGCAACGAAGACGAGCGCAAGGAAGCCATCGACGCTGGGTTCGACCTGAACAGGGTCTTGCACATTCCCGACATGGTGAGTTCCGAAAACTGTTTCTTCGCCGCTACCGGTATCACCGACGGCGATCTCCTCGACGGTGTCCGCTACGACCGAGGTGTCGCCAAGACACAGTCGCTCGTCATGCGAAGCAAGTCCGGAACCGTGCGCCTCATCGAAGGCCACCACCAACTAGAAAAACACAGCAAGCTGTAAGTGCTTTCCCGCCAGCGGCTCCGCCGCGATTTTGGCGACACACACATACAGCCCGATTTTGGTGACACGCACATACAACCCGCCCTCCCCTCCGGGGCCGTTCATGCGCCACGGAGGCTGAACGCCCGAGACGGTGGGGTCGCGTCTCATCTTCATCCTCGCTCGGCGGGTCTCGCCAGCCAATATCTGTTCAAAGCGACCGGTATTGACCGTTTGGAGCAGATATTGGGTTAAGCAGCGGGAAGATTTATGCCGAAGAGTTCGCCACGGCGGCGCGCTGCTTCGGCGAACTGGCGTGCGAACACTTCAGGTTGTTGCGCCTGTGTCCACGTGACGTAGAGCAGCTGCCAACCGAGCGAAGCAACGGCGAGATCACGGACGTTGTCTGCATCGACCTGGTCGTGGCGCCAGTGGTATGTCCGGCTGTGCGCCTCGACTCCGAGCTTTAGCGACGGGCACGCAATGTCGAGCCGGTAACGCCGTGACCCAGCGACAAGTTCGTGCTGCAATTCGATCGGCGGCATCCACGGCTCGGCAACGAGGTGCGCAACGACTCGCTCGAACCAACTGTCCGTCACGCCATCGACTCGCTTCGGGTCCTCGATGACGCGGCGCAAAGCGCTCACCCCTCCGGGCTTTCGTGAACCGAGGCGTCCCATTGTCTGGGAGAGCCAACGCATCGAGTGGACCCGGAGAAACTCATCGAGACACCGTTCGAGCACGATGTCCGTTACCTGTGGACCGAGCGAACAAAGCGTTGCGGCTGCGTTGAGGGTTGCAATGTTGGAGACATTGACGATGTCCGCGGCGTGATCAATACGCGACCAGCGCTTTAGGTCGGCGGTTCGGTGGTTACCAGATCGTTCCGTCGGCACCCAGAGTTGCGGTCGAGCGGGCGGCGAATCGATCCACCCGTGTAGCCATGCTGCCGACTCCGCTGTCGCCGCAGCGTTGGCGATCGAGAGCGTTGCGCCGCGCAGCGTTTGTTCGGGCGATGACGGAAGCGCCGAAATGGCCCAAACACGCGGATGGAGTCGGTAAACCAAACCGTCGAGCTCCGCTTGGCGCAGTCGGCGAGGATTCAATATTTCGGCGGCCTCGGTTGCGTGAATGGCGTTGTGTTGGGAGGCCGCGAGCTCAACAAACGCACCAAGTGCTTTGTCGTAGTTCATAAATGAGACACTACCGATGCACTCTGACAGCTCGAATATCTGCTCCGAACGGCCAACCTTGGTCATCGAGAGCAGATATTCGACCCGACACACCGCAGAGACGCGACCCATGTCCGTGGCTAGGATCGGGCCATGATCGATCTTGCTACTACGTTGCATCACGCTGATTCTGGGTTTGAGATTCACAAGGTTGTTGTGGGCCCCATCGACAACAACGTGTTTGTGCTCCGCTGCACGGCAACGGGCGAGAGCCTGCTCATCGACGCGGCTAACGAGCACGAGAAATTGCTCGAACTGGCCCAGGCGCTCAACGTGCGCCGCATTGTCGAGACCCATGGCCACTGGGATCACATCGCGGCGATTCCGGCGATGCGTGACGCTGGCTATTCGGTTGGGGTTGCCCAAGCAGATTCCTCCATGCTCGATAGCTACGACGAAATTCTCGACGACGACGTAATGATCGAGGTCGGGAACCTTCGTCTCCAGACGATCCTCTCCCCCGGCCATACGCCCGGCTCGATGAGTTTCAAGCTCGAAGGCGCACCGATCCTGTTCACCGGAGACACGCTGTTCCCCGGCGGCGCAGGCAATACCTCCGGCGGCGATTTCACCACGATCATGCACTCGATCGAAGATCGCTTCTACAAGGTGCTCGACGAAGACGTACTCGTATTGCCAGGACATGGCAAAGACACCACCATCGGCACCGAAAAGCCAAGTTTCGACACCTGGGTAGCCAGAGGCTGGTAACGGGGACAGGCCCCATGACGTTTCGTAACGGGGACAGGCCCCATGACGTTTCGTAACGGGGACAGGCCCCATG
>JAYJME010000436.1:0-23287 GCA_036873775.1 Costaria costata | reverse complement strand
TTTTCAGCCGATCAGAGCCACTCGGAAGAGTGACTTCCTTATTTGTTGGCAGTATTAGGCTTTCATGCTTTTTTGGTTTCGCGATATGCACCAACTTGACATTATGTTCTACGCTAAGCAGAAAAAAACAAATTACCTATTTTGAGAAAAGGTATTGGGTCACTCGCCGGAGTGGCCCCAACGCGGTAGTGAAAATCTGGGTACCCCCCCTATCGTAGCACCAGTCGGCCCACCTTTACTGCTTTCGAAGCATGACCTCTAGTTCGCGGAGAAACGTATTTTATCCAATTTCAGAATAGCCTAAACAGCCCCGGGCTACAAGGTCTTGTTTTTTCGAGCTAAAAAATATCGAGAAATCATGGACGGCCTCGCAACAAGGCTCTTCTTGGCGAATGAAGCTCTTGTTTTCGCTCGCACGACGGGATGATGTGTACCGTCCACGCTCTCGGTGGGATGCGGCGCCTCCGCGCGTTCCCTCTCCTGCACTGACGGTACTAACTGTTTTGGCCTCCAGAGAATAGACGGCTAAACCGTGATGTTCGTGAGAATGGCGTTTCACATCGTCATAACAGCAGTTCACAAGGAAGTCCAACTGCTTCATCCTTGACGTTAAACATCGAGGAATACGCTGCAACGTTTGAAATGCTCGTTACAAGGCTCATCATGTCCGATCAAGCCGATATTTTCGCTCGCGCGATGGGATGTGTATGGTATGAATAGTACGCTCTCCAGGTTTGCTGCACCCCCGACACGCAGGCGCACTTGCTCGATCATCTTTGCGGCCTGTGCTCGGTCTGGTCAAACTAAAACAAAAACAATGTCCGCGCCTGCCGGTCGTTTACCCCACTTGATAAGGGAACAGTGTACAACACTGGTTTCATCTAAGAGCTATACCTTGCTCTTGATGTTCTTTCGATGCAATAAACCTCGACAAGTCTTCGACGGCCTCGCAACGATGTTGATCATGTCCGATCAAGCCGATTGGTTTCACTCACACAATGGGATGTGTGCAGTCCACTTTGTAGGCCGGCTTCTGCCCCGCCACACGCTCGCTCGCGTGCGGGAATCGTACGGCCGAGGATGAATCAATCGCCGAAGCTGAGGATTCGATGGTTCTTCAGAATGTTGTCGCCTATAATGTTCCGGATACGGCCGTGGCCAAACGCTCATCAGCCGGGAAATCAGTCTTAATGCAGGAAGATATATGTTTATGAGGCCATTCAACTTGTATTGATGTATTCATCATCCGACCTATTCAGTTAACCTAAGCTGTTGTTTTCTTCCCAGTGCGCTACAGGACCCCTTTGGGACTTCAGAAGGTAACCTTGTCGAAGCAAAGAGACGATTACAGCATCGGCGACACGAAGAAGCCAGGGTTGCTCGGCTTAGGGATGTGTCGAACGTTATACTAAAGGGGATGTATGAGACGCGCAGCAAGGTTATCCTCGTGCTGTGGCATGCCCTTGATAGAACGTTGGAATACCGCACGTGTGGCTTGTTTGGCCGCTGTAGCTGGTCCCTAAAAGGGCTAACCACGGCCGCTCGGAGCATGGCCCAGCTTGTCTTGTACTAACTAATCTACCGCGTCTTTCACTGTACCTTCTACTGAACCTGGCATATATACGCACGCATTCACCTCTTCATTTGGACGAAGTTGCTTGTGGTTTGAGCAACTGCTGCCGAATCCAGCGCTCCCAGCTTATCCTTTACGTTACACTTAACCGTTTGCTCTACGTTGTGTTTCTTGGCCCTGTTCTTCCAACCCCATAGCCATGGAATCGAGCGTCGCGTCAACTACGTCCTAACTTCAAGCCTCGACACTGTGTTTGGGCTATCTTTCATTTTCAGATGAGATGTCTTGTTGGATCTTCGTCAGTACTTGGGCTAAACAGAGTCTACCTTGCTGGTGTAGTTCTCGCAGGCGGTACTGACCATGGTGCACAAAGTCTTGAGGCACCTGTCTCCCCCAGCCGACAGGTCTGGCTCGGACAATTTGGCGCTACGTGCAATGTCATGAAGACCTTGATAGCATATTAATCCCCAACTAGAGTACGCGTATACTCAGTAGCGAAGGAACACTCTTTTCTACACTTGTCAAACAATAATTTGATACACGTTGACAAATGCCCTTTCCACCCCCCCCTCCTCACAAAAGCCTACCTTTCTGTCAACCCTGCGTGGCAGTGGTCAAGGGTGGGTCAAGATGACGTTTTCACTGGTGGGGTTCTTGGCTGCGCTGCTACTGCTTGCCAGCCAAAGGTCGGCCGCATTCCCATGCACATCGTCACAGTTTACCGCACCAACTCTGGTGGAAGATACGGCTGGGGCCTTACAACTGGCGGAGGCACTTAACTGCTCGGGTGGGTCTTTTGACGTGGAATGGGTCGGGTCCGTCGTGGTGGAGGACACCATCCGCGTATTCGGAGGCACGACGCTCAACGTCACGGGCGATGCGGGTGGAAGCTCCTTTGTTAACGGTGCCAGCAAGACGACTTTGTTTGAAGTGCAGAGCGGAACCCTCCATATGTCTCGCCTAACGTTGGCCAATGGCGACGGTGTCCAGGGCGGGGCAATACATGCCACCGACTCCTACCTGACCGTGGTTGATTGCACGGTCTGGAACAACACGGGCGATTATGGGGCGGGCACGTTCCTCAAAAACTCAAAGCTCGAAACTACGAATTCGTCATTCGCTGGCAACACGGCTTTCAAGGATGGCGGCGCTATATACATGAACGCGTCCAACGTGTTGGTGGGCGAAAACGTCCTCTTTAGGAACAACAACGCCTCGAGCGGCGGCGCAATTTACCTGATTGGCGGTTCGTTCCTAGATCTGGCTGGGGATGCTGCCTTCTCTGACAGTACCGCTGCCTTACTGGGCGGAGGCATTTCTGCACGGGACTCGACAGTACATTTGACAGGACGATCCGAATTTGCCGGTAACAGCGCATCATATGGAGGTGCTGCATACGCAAACAACTGCTCAGTTTGGGTGCATGGCGATGCACTCTTCGTTAACAATGATGCCGGCTCCAGAGGTGGCGCAATGGCGAGCGACGTTTCAGCTATCTATGTTTCTGGCACTGCCAGTTTTCAATACAACTCGGCACGAGACGGAGCCGGAGGTCTGAACATGTGGGGGACAACCTTTCATGTGCAGGCGTCGGGAGAAGCCGATTTTAGTGGTAACACAGCAGACTCCGGAGGCGCGATGTACATGGGTTCTAGCACGCTTGAAGTTGAAGGCGAATTACGCTTCGTTGAAAACGGGGCAACCCATCTTGGTGGCGCTCTGCAGGGCGATGATTCCTTCATCGATATTTCAGGCAACGCTCTTTGGGAAAGAAACAGCTTGCCCGAATTGGGCGGGGGGCTGCATACCTGGAACTCAGACATATCTGTGCAGGCTTCGGGGAGAGCGACCTTCGTTGGGAACTGCGCTTATGTCGGAGGCGGTGTCTCGTTGAACAATGGCACGTTTTTGGCCCACGGTGACATTGTCTTCACAGACAATATCTCGAAGCAGGATCTTGGTGGTGGCCTCTTCATTCTCCTGTCAGATATCTTTATAACGGGTGCTGCCTCTTGGCAAACAAACCTGGCATTCACGGCAGGCGGAGGTCTGGGGATGCTCGAATCAACTCTTTGGGTGCAGCGTGCGGGCAAAGCAGAATTTCTCAGCAACACGGCGGTGGATGGTGGTGCTGTATACATGGGCAACTCCACGATCTTGGTGGATGGCGACATAACATTTGCGGACAACTCCGTGGCTGAAAGTGGTGGCGCTCTCTACATCGATCGTTCGGTTGTCAACATCACAGGCACCGCTATTTGCGCAAATAACACGGCACCGCTAAACGGCGGAGGGGTCTTCGCGTGGATGTCGAGTTTGTACGTCATGGATGGTGGCAACGCAATATTTTTTAACAACACCGCGACGGAAGGGGGGGGGGGCTTGGGTCTAGCCGAAGGTGCAGCCATAACTGTAACGGGAAATTTGACTTTTGCCAACAACCGCGCCGACATTGGGGCGGGCATCAAAATGGAACGGTTTTCTTCCGTGAACCTTGCAGGTGCAGTGACAATGCTGGGAAACACCGCTTCCGCAAGTGGCGGGGCGATGCACTGCGAGTCTCCAACCCTGCTGAGGCTCGATGCCGTGCGGTTTGTATCAAACCAGGCAGGAATTAGTGGTGGAGCCATAACAACGCTTTTAGCGGGAACCGAGAGACGTGTAGCAGAGGAGGGAGCGGACCCGGCGGAAATATCGAACTGTCGCTTCACCGAAAACTCGGCTGGCGACGCAGGTGGAGCCTTCTTTATTGCTGGGGGCTTTGTTGACATCACGGGCTCCCTTTTTCGTAACAATTACGCAGGTGAGAACAATGGCCTTGTCGCGATTCACAGGTCTGGCGGGGAACCGTTTTCGTACCCCTCTGAGCAGTGAAGTTGGAGGGGTACTATTGTATTTATGCTGCAATTGCTATAACAACCAGGACCCACGGAGGACCCGAAAATCTATTTACTCCCCTATTTTTACTACCCTTTTGTCTCTCTTTACTATGTTAGCCCGAAACAGGAGGGCCTTGCCTCTATACTGCTGCGAGTAATGAATTCCAAAAAAGTCATGATTTCGGTTTCTCTAGACTTGGAGCTGTGAAGGTGATAGCGTACGATACGTTGGCCACGGTTGATGTTCATAATACCGGCATATTTGTTCGACATTCAGCTTTGACATCTGGTGCGAGCTTCAGCTAAGAGTGCAATCGGTTAGTGTCAAAGTATTCGCCACGTGACCGGTGGCACATCCCACCGGCTGTCGAGGGGCCGTACCTCGCACCCACGCTTCGGCTTGAAAGGGTGCGGCCACGCGATTGCGTACGTACGCCATTCACGCCCATGAACCCCAATTTGAAATATTATTCATGGGGTGGCCTGTACAATTATATCGAAATCGGTTTTGGGTTCGGTATATCCGTCGAGCTCCTCATACGAGACGAGAAGCACCATAGTAGTATGGTTTACGTAGCGACCTAGTATTCATACCAGAAACGTATTCAGGGCTCTTGAATGGGTCATGACCCGGCCCCCGGGTTCGAATCAGGAAGCATACCGCGGGTCCGGTCGGGTTCGGGTCTGGTCAGGAGGTTTGTTTGGTCGCAAGGGTCGATTTGGGCCACCCTGACCCGAACAGACCCGACCCGGGAGGCTTGACCCGAACCGTGACCAGCTCTGCTAATATGACCCTCCCCTACCTTCGCACGGCTCCAATCGTACAATACAGTTATGTCACGGAGACTTTCAAGTCATCCATGTTATGTATGGCCACCTCTCTCACTTTCCATCCGCCAGGGCGTTCCGGTGGCGCGGTTCTAGCTTCGGGTGTGACTCAACTCGGTCACTGCACCCTGGAGGGCAACCAGGCGGGCGTGGGGCCAGCTGTCACGAGCACAGTTTCGGTATCGCTGTGGTTCACACACTTCGCGAACAACACTCTGTTGTGTCAAGACGCGGCCGTCGTTCTGGACTGGAATGACGTGAGTGCCTTAGTACGGTCCGGAATAGAGACGCGCGTGGGCGTTGGGGGTAGGCTCGGAAACGGGCGTTGCAAATGGCCATCCTAAACGGGGGAGGCACGGACAGGTATGAGTTGGCGAATCGACCCACTGACGTGCGCTCAGCCGGGCCTGGGAAGCAACGTACCCTCAACGCGGCGTTTCGCCTCGCTCATGGCATGATATTCGCGGAGATTGGGACTAACTCGTGACCTGAACGTTGGCAATGGAAGAGCTGGCGTTCATCCCTTGGAAGAAGCGATTACGATCTGAGACATGGGTGACTATTTGCGCCTGCTTCCGCCTATACTCAATGTATCAACCATGGTTTAAAAGCCTCTTAAGAGCTACACTTAGATAGGTCTATTTGATATATCGAGAACGTCGCGAATGATGCGTCACTCAAAATGGGAGCTACTGTAGTTGGCATCCAAAATATTGCAACCACCTTTGCACCATCGCTGGTTTTGTTTGATTGTCTCTCGATGCTGTTGTTTGGTTCCGTTAGGTTGATCAGACTCTCATACGCCGTACGATTTTTTCCCCAACACCAACTGGACAAATGCGTGCGCAAATAAACATCGACAGACCTCAGCGTTTGAGGTAGCGTGTGAGGCCTGCACCGAAAGTTGCTCCAACTGCACCGTCGAGAGTCCCAACAGAGTTCAGGTGTGCCAGCCTGTCCTGAAGCACACGAATAGTCCCACCGCAGATGGAACAATCGAGGCGCTCAGCTTACACCAGGGCTATTGGAGAACGTCTAGCACGAGCAAGGACATTCGTGAGTGCTACGAGATCGACGCCTGCCCAGGAGGAACGGAAGACTACTGCCGCGAAGGTTACCAGGGGCCACGTGAGTGACGTGGGCTACATTCCATGTGCAGCATTAATAAGCAATGCACCACTCGTAGGGTGAGACGCACCTGGCAGCGTCAGGTTCAGAGGAAGTTATTGTCTGGGTGCCGTTGCATCCATTAAATACAGCCGTCTAGAGGTCTGTACACTCGCCTGCACCACAACAATCAGCTTGCTTACTGTAAATTATCAACATTGCGCTACATTTTGTACGGCTCCAGCGCATACCAACCTCATCCAATTCTTGCCTTAAAACTAGCAAATGTTTACTTATCGTAGTCTCAATGCCGTCCCTTGCCGTTGAGTACCATCGGCACATTCTGCGGATACCATCTAAAACGCCTGACGTTGCTGTGACGTGGTAATGCATAGGGGGGCGGTGCGTTTCGGGATCGGTGGTGAGAATTTGGGGTAGGGGACCGACTTACAATATCTACATCTTTATTATATAACGCTGCTCTGTAGTATTCGTAGCGATGACGTCGTGTTGGATATCCAAACCTATGCCGGTTTCAATAATTCCGGCAATTATCCCGCTCTACGGTGCGCCACCGGGCCGTCTGAGGCACCGCAACGAAGCCACGCCATTTCCACACGGCAGCCCTCGGTGATCGCGCCAAAATGACGACCGACCATACCCAACTCAGTGAGCGGGGGGCGTGGAGAGGCGCCCTCACGGGGATGGCTCGCTCTATCCCCGGGAACAGAGCGGATCCGCGGAAACGGAGGGTATCTCCGGCGAATAAATCGGTGCCGCGACCAAACTCAGCCAACAAGGGGCGTTGCAGGTTGACTTCCGGGGGATGGCAAAGCATCACTGCGTTATACTTGTGTGTGGGTCAGCTGTTGATCGGTGAAATTTAGAGAGCAGAGGAGGGAGTTCGATCCCCAGCGTATGCGATTTTGCTTTTTTATGTCTGCACTTTGTTTTACGTACGAGTACTGTGTACAGCAAGGGTGGGTGGTAGGTGGGTGGATTTTGTTTGGCGCACGAGCAGAAGTAGATGGGTGGTAGGACTCCGGTGCTGTTGCAGCGTACCACGAACGGGGGGCGTCGAAATTTGGCTTCCAGGGGATGACAAATAATCACTAAGCTATGCTTGTGTGTGGGTCAGCGGTAGAGCGGTGATATCTAGCGGCAGAGGAATGACTTCGATCCCCAGTGTATGCGTTTTTGCCTTTGTTTTTGTTTTTGTTTTACGTATGAGTACTGTGCACAGAAGTGGTGGGTGGTGGATTGGTGGATTTTGTTTTATGTACGAGCAGCAGTGAGTGGGTGGTAATGTTTTTACTGTACAGCAGTGGGTGGGTGAATGGGTGGGTGGGTGGAGTCCACTGATCTTGCAGCGTACCACTATTAATAGAGGATGGGGACTTCGCCGCGGCCAGCGAACGCCCGCAACGCCCGCCCGCGGTTACACGCATGCCCGTAATAGTCCAGAAAGGTATATACCTCGCAGGTAAGCCGAGGCCGCACATTGGCGGTTGAACTGCCCAGGGGGTGTACCTGGTACTAAAATGGAGCACGTTCATCCGTAACAAAAACATTTACGGCAGGTGCTGCTGTTGTGCTGCTGCTGGAGAACACGTCGGGAGGAAGGTGTACGATTATCAACAGCAGTAGCAGCAACAACAGCAGCAACAACAACATCAACAGCTTCAACAACAGTAGTAGAATATTTACCGTACACACAGCAGCAATACGTATGTAGTACCCCCTGGTGAACACCATTTCCCGGCGTTTGACCCAAATAACACCCCTTAATGAGCACTCATGAGAGACCTAAAAGCGGGTATCAACACTTATTGCCCTCATGCAACAGCCCGAACAGCTCAAGAGCGGAATATGCAGTAGCTGCCAGTAGTCGCGATCGTTTATTTTCCATTAATAAGCACGGCACAGTAAATAACATGTATCATCTTTATTTGGGTCATACTGAGACCGTTTTTCGCCTTCAGGCAAAACAACGTCTTCAGAACGGGTCGTACGAGCACAGGGTGCCAAAACATATAAAAGAAATAATCTGTACAAGCGTGTGTTTGTGTATGGGTCTGTGTGTGATTCAACATGTGTTTCGTCAGCTTCCGTCCTCCTCCCTCAACGCACACGGCACCAACGCCAGTCCCGACGGGTTGTGTGCACGCGCAGAAACAAACGAACCCCTGTCGTGCTAGTTCACTGTATGTCGTTGAGAGCTGGTGGAGGCAGGTGCGGCAACGTGTATTTTCAAAGAGACTGTGGCATGGGCTGGACCGCGATTTGCGATTTTGAATTTTTCGGAAAGCTATCACGGGTTTTGCTTTTTCATAAAGTTCATTTTTTTCTGAACGGGTTTTTGCGTATCAGTTCTACGAGCACCGAGTTTTATCCGGTTTTGGGCAATGCCCCTGAAACATGCTGCAAGAAGTGATGTTGACAAGCCCACCGTACTGTGGGGGGAGGGAGAGGCTCTGCTGCTGTACGCGTATATATGTAGATGGTGGCGCTCGATGCGAGAAGATCTGTTGGATGCGTTGTGTGTTGGGTAATCGGGATTCCGAAAGCCGAATATGCATGTTTATCGTCTTCCGATAAAATAACCCGAAATCGACAACTTCCACGCCGTTCGTACAGCAGTGCATGTTCGCTAGTGTCGGTTCGGCTTTAACTTTGCGCCTTCTGTTTCTGCTTCTGCTGCTATGCTGCTGTTGCTGCTGTTGTTGCTGCTTCAGATGCTGCTGCTTGCTGCTGCGGCTGCCGCTGAGTTGTGTACGTAGCGGTATGCACGAGTAAGCCGATCGTAGGCTGCTGCTGCTGTTGTTGTTTTTGCTGGTGGTGTTCTGACTAAAGAATACCTAGCAGACGTGTACAACCACAGCGTGACAGATTAAAAATGCACGTGTACAATCACAGCGTGGCAGATTAAAACTGCTGCAGGTAGTGAGGTCGCGCGTCCCACCTACTAATTATGAGTACCAAACAAGCGAGTATTTTCAAGCTACAAAACCATATAGGAAGAGAGAGGGGTTGTGGGTGATAGCTACGAGTAGCGGGTAAGCGGTGGGCGGGCTGGGGACAGACACTCCTGCCCTCCAGCGGACGGTGCGGACAGACACCAAATGGTTTGAAACGTGTAGGCAAGCGGGTCATTTAATTCGCATCATGTCGATCGAACTTGGTCTACACACCACTTCTGCTGGAAGTGGGTCCACACCAGCCTCGATCCGCGTCAAGCGCATCGTTACCTTCGTGTTGCAGTAACTCGTAATTCGTTGCGTTTGTGATACAGTTCCCCGTAATTAGTCACTTTTCTAACCCCATACTGTTTGTAACTATAGTTGACCCAGCAGCAGTAGTCAAACCTCAAAAAGGCGGCAAGAAGCGCTGGTATAAGTTCGTAGCGTTGCGGCGGATGTGAGGACAAAAGGGAGTAAAGCCGCTGAAGACCCGCCGTTACCATGCTTGGATATGTTGCGCCGTTCGGTGTGTTCCTTCCACCACCTAGTTAGGCTGAACACCCACTCACCGCGCACTACTCGTAGCTACCACCCACCCCCGTATCTCTTCCGATATGATTTTCTACGTTGAAAGTATTTGCTATTTTATTTAGAATGTTTGTTGTACCGTGTTTATCGCCGGAAAGAACGATCGCAACTACTCGCAGCTACTGGACATTCCGCCCTTGGGCTGTTCGAGTTGTTGGACCGTGAGGTGAACATATGTTTATACCTGCTTTGGGGCTGTCATAAGTGGCCATTAAGGCCTATGTGTTCGGCTAAACGGGGGGAAATGATGGTCATCAGGGGGCACTGCATAAATATAGTAGAGATGCACGGGCATATCCCACCAAGAAGTAGTAAAAAAGAGGGATCATTTTGACCCCTGCGGCGCCGCCGTGCCGTTAGCCCCGACAAGGCACCCGAGAAAAAAAGGTAAAGCTGTACGCGCTCAGCATGGGCCGCGGGCACCTTACCAGCGCGTCATAATTTAATTCATGGCTGGTTGGGGCACGTGGGAGCGCCTCCCACGGTCGTGTTTAGCCTATACCCCCCTTTGGCTTCAAACTACGGGGGTATACCGCCATTTAACCACTACTCGTAACAAAATGTAGCGTTTTTAGACCCTGAACAACGTCGCACCTACTCCCGGTTTGGGGAGGGGGGTGTTTCTACTTCGTCCTACAGGAGTAGTAGATCACGAAGAACGCTACGACTTTCTAGCGGGTATGAACGCCGAGAACAAATTCCTACTAGGATATCAATACCCACAATACTTACAAATAATTTGTCTATGTTTACAGCCCTTGTTTTCAACCCTTTTTAAGCAACTATGTTTTCAACCATTTTCAACATTTCATAAAAGGGGTCGATATCACCAAACCTGTATATTTTTAAACCATTAAAACAAATTGCTGTTGTTTCTGTTTTTCCGAACCATTTTTGACGAAAGTACTGGTTGAAAAATATGAATTGTTGTTTTACCACCCATTTTCTTCACAGAAATGGTTGCGTTTTCAAACAGTATTTTGGAAAATGAAAAAAGTTGAAAGGATGGTCGACAAAATGGTTGACAACAACAGTTGGAAAACAATAACCAAAGTTGGGGGCATTGGGATCCCTGTACGAAATTGCAGTGGGCGTACATGCCCGCTAGGAAATCGTACCGTATTCTTGATTATCTGTACATGTACGAAGTCGCAAGAACTTTTCCCGAAAGCCTGAAGTAGGTACGAAATTGGTAAAACGATTTCTACACGTTTTGGGCCCAGGTCGAAGACGTGTGCAGATACATGGGCAAAATAACAAACAAACAAACACGCAAAAGAGTGCCCAAGCTTGATGCAAAACAACCAATAAATTAAAGCCAAATGGGGTACAAGGCGGACTTCAAGCCCGAAGTAACACCGCGGTACCCTATCGCAACGTTGCAGTGTCGTTCATGTAGAGCTGGGTTGTGAACTTTCTCGGACGTATTATATGGATAGCGGAATTTAGGAGTGTACACGGTCGACAAACGTTTTGACGTCCTGTAGTTACACCATCCAACCAAGTCCAAGTCACGCTTCAGTCTCAAGATTAAACTCAATCTAAGCTATAGTATGTACGCTAGCCCCAGACGCTGCTGGTGATATCATGTGTTGCTCCTGTTTAACACTTCGTATGTCACCCTCGTTTTGTAATCATGCATTTGTGGTCACCATTTGAGGCGAACATTTGAGGTCATGCAAATCGGCTGATGACAAACGCGATAGGAACAATATGGTCACTTGCTCTTCTCTCTGTGTGGCTTGTCGTGCGGTTCTTTCCGTGCAAGTGTGCGCCGTGTGTGCAGGTGGCTACACCACTGGCCTGGGGTATTCCTGTTTGAAATGCAACACAGAGCGCCGCAAAGCGACAGCCACAATTGCAGTGGTATTCCTTGTGACTGTTGTTGTCACGGTTGTGCTAAGCATATATCTCCTAGGAAATTCTGCAACTGAAACAACAGCCGGGAACAATCCCCCCAGCAGAGGCATCATGCGGCTTCGATCGGAGTTGAAACGCGCCAAGATGTCTCAAACGCCGAAGATCATCCTCGTATCTTGGCAAATCGTCACCCAGGCAAGTAGGATAACAGTTTCCATGCCTTGAGCATTGCAAATTCCCTTACCCCAGCAATACACGACAAATTTGGGATATATAGACCAGTCGGCTACAGGGCAACGTAGCTGTCAGTCAATTTTGCTGATCATCGACAGCGACTATTTGAATGACCACGGAAATGCTTATAAGCGAACTTGGTTGCAGACCCCACATTCCTTGTTGTTGCCCACACACAAACTAATCCCTTGCCTGTAACGTGCCTATCGGCATTTCTTCACCGGCAGTTCTCTACGGTGGCGAGCGTCGTATACCCGGACATCTACGAGGTTCTCCTCGAGCAGATCAATGTCGTCAACCTGAACGTGGGCTGGATGCTCTCCACGGGATGCTTGATCGAGACCAACTTCTACCATAACCTCCTTTTGTCCACCATCGTGCCTCTCGTTGTCTGCGGTGGGGTGGTGACATCTCACATAGTCACCAGCTGCTGGAGGTCCAACAACGGCCGGGAAGCGCGTGCACGAGTCCATCGACGACACGGGTCGGCCCTCTTCTGGGTCTCCTTCCTGGTTTATGCTACCGTAACGTCCACCATATTTCAAACGTTTGCCTGTGACGATTTCGACGACGGAAAGTCGTATCTGAGGGCAGACCATAGGCTGGAGTGCTACACATCCACACACACGTGGTTCATGGTATACGCCGGTGTTATGGGCATTATTTATCCGCTCGGCATTCCGTTTTGCTACGCTGGTGTTCTCTACAGGGGCCGTGAAGCGGTTACGGGTGCGGTGGCTCAGGAGGCGCTAACCACGGACGTGGCCGTGTTAAGGGACCTATGGATTGCCTACCGACCAGAAGCGTACTTCTACGAAATTGTGGAATGCGTGCGTCGCGCAGTGCTTACCGGTGTTATCGTTTTCATTTTCCCGAACACGGCAGGCCAAGTCACCACCGCCTTCTTGTTGGCGCTGTTCTTCGCCGCAGTGTTTATGGCGTTAGACCCGTACACCAATCGATGGGACAGTTGGGCAGCCCGGACAGGCCACATAATTGTCTTGATGACCATGTTCGTGGCGCTCTTGCAAAAGGTGAGCGTAGAGGAGGAAGACGACTTCAGCCAAGACATTTTCGCGGGAGTCCTGGTGCTTGCACACTTAGTTTTGGTTCTAGCTGCGGGAGCGGAGGCATGCAGCATGTGTCTTACCGCTTTCTGGGAAGCGCGGCAGTCTGTCGCCGTTCAAAGCAAGCCTGTAGCAGCGCGCTCTACTCGGAGCATTGAAAGCATGGAGACCATTCCCCTATAATGAAATATGGAGTTTCGTCCGCATTGCACCTGTGTGCCGCAACGGCGCAGTGGCGAGGCTACCCAATACATAGCATGGTTACAGGCTCACCACCGTCCGGCGGACCGGCATGGTCGTGTTAGTTGTATGCACTGCGAATGCACGCAAGCGGAGAACAGGCGGAACCTACCTGGACGCATATCTTGGGAATACTACTTTGTTATTGTCCTAGGCGTACCAGATATATACCCAGCAGTTAACACGGCTCGGGAGATACGTAGGTAGTGCTCCGTGTAGTTTTTGTTTCTCTCTGTGGCGTTTTACATGCCTCGAACACGTGCTTCACCACCACTCTGTTGTATTGGACAGTACACTATCTGCATATTGTCGACTTCCCTTGGAATCCTATTCCCATGAGTGGCTGCATATAGACCCGCCACGGCTTGCCGCGGCACGCGAAGGGGGCACTTAACATGGTAGCGACTGATTCCAGGACCTGGATTCCACCTTAGCTGGGGGGTGATGAGATGGTGGGATGTATGCATATTAGTTCAGAATGTTCCCCCGCTCAGGACCAGCGTAGACGTTTGGGCGATGGGTGGCTCACGTTAGACTGCTGAATCACGGCAGCAGATCGTGGCGAACGGACGAGGCCTTCTCCCGGGGGCGCAAGAAACACAGAGCTCTTCCCGCCGAGCAGGGAGGCATTGGACGTGCCCAGTGTACGCCGTGATCCATGATTGCGCAAGGTTGTGTTGTCATTGATGAGTACACCTGATTGAGTGGCATTTAGGAACAAATGCTATAGAACTGTAATCTGATTGAAATACTGAACTAGCCATGGTAGACGGTACGTATACTGACGATGCATGTCTAGGGAGAAGAAGCTCCACTACAGCCCGAACTCCTTCGATTGTGCGACCTATACCCCTTACATGAGTCGAGACAATCCGTCGGGAACGACGGCTGCTATTACCCAGACGAACACTCGATAGGACCCGAGCCGTGGAGGTGCTTGAGACTGAATGAACGATTCTGCCGCGGCACAGTCGGTAGGGGCACTACCCGCATGGGAGTTGACGCACGGGCGCGATTTCGTGTGTTGAAATGTATTCGTGACTGATATCGGATTAACAATGCCACTCCAAGCGTTTTGGATTGCGATTTGATTGATATTTATTGTGGTGAATGACTACGGTATCTATATGGAAAGGAAGGCGCCCAGTTTGACGTAAAGGCAGTTAAATGTAGAGAGCATTTGAAATCGGAGTACCAGTAAACTGATATCATAAACCGCGTACCCAATGTTTCACAAAGGGTGAAACATCCGGACAATGTCAGTTGAGAATTGTTGTACGGGATTGCGTATAAGTACCGACACTCAGTTGCCGTGAAGCAGACATTCTGATACATATGATGTCATAAGGCTTGTGGTTTAACGATGGAATCGTTTTGGAGGATGAAGTTTTACGTGGCAGTGGATCCTAGATTGAACGGATTGTTGTACGTATTCCGAGAAGGGGGTCTTCGTTTTTTAAAATCAGATTACGATGTTGGTTTCTGACGTTTGGAGATTCTTGGGTTGGGTTTTAATTTAACTTCTGGTATAGCCACAAGTACTTAGTTTTACGTTTTGAGAGTCTGCTATAGATATAAAGGTCGGTAGTCGATGCCATTGGATAATCGCCATGATGTTATTGGCGATTTTTCATTGGCCCGTCCGCCGAGCAGGGGCGCTGTTGATTGTACTCCGTGTACGATTCAAATTTTTGGAACACGATTGGAAGTGTGATGTGGGGCCTAAAGGTATGTTCCCCCCTGCGGAATGCCATGTCCATTGGACAGGTGCCTCGACACCACTCGGTTAAATTTTGGACTTTCGAGGCCTACCATGAGTGCCTGCATGTAGACCCACCCCGGCCTGCCCCATCACCACAAGCGAGGACTTGGCGTATAGGCAGTTACAACACTCAACCGTAGAGGAGGCCCAAGATAACGGTGTAACACGTGAAATATGCTCACCGGTATGATAATGTATCGACGGTGACAATGCCTATATACACGTTGGGGCACAATATGTTGTCGTAGCGCAAGACACATCGGTTGTCCATGGATGTGATGCAGAGGCTCTCTTTCGCGATACGTCTTGGTGGATGCTACGGTGCCATGTGCATACTTGCTTGTGGTGCTTGTTGATCGATAGTACGATCTGCGGATTTTTATATCCATATTATATGACAAATGGTTTTTGTTCTGGTTGACGTGACCCCTAACGCATATTCAGCTCCAGGTGGCCTGCCCGCCTGGGGTAGTCCATAGCAACATAGCACGGCCAATGCGTGTTAGGGGTACGTTATATTATGTGATAAGACTCAGCTATGTTAAGGGTTCGTGGCATGATTGTACAACCCGTATGGGTGTGTGGAGTCCGTGACATACGGTACGAGACTCGTGTGTACTTGGGATAGTTTGGAGTCATCGCTACAAGGTTCTTGCTCCCAACCCGGTTTCTCGTCTCCACTACTCGTACGGTGCGGCCGCCGGGCCTGAGGGGCCGATCTGATCTATTAGTCTTGGCGAGAACCAGCAGCTGCGAAATCAAGCAACTTGGGGAATGGGGATGGAATGGAGGCTAAAAGAGTGGCGGGATATTACGACCGGCAGGAAGAGATGGAAGGTGGCGGGCAGATAGCGAGAACGACGCAAACAGCTGACAGGCAGCACACCCTGCTTGCAGCTGAAGAACAGCGTCAGCGGAAGTAGGTTGGGACCAGAAGAAGCAATTAATCAAGGCAAGCGCAGCATGCTTATATCACCAGGCACGCGCGCGTTGTTTTGATTGCGTTCATCATTCCCTGCTTGCGCTCCGTTTCGGTTTTGAGTTGAGTGTGAGATCATTCAATTTATTTACTGATTTCAGGTGGGAGCGAGCTGGAAATTAGAGAAACCATCTACCAGTAGGTATTGCTGTAGCGCGCGTCAGACGTGCCATAGCCTCTGGTACCAAAGCTGTATGGTAGGTGTATACTGCGGCACAACGTCTCTATGTGTGTTGTGGTTGCCTGGTTGACCAGGCTGAGTACAGTTGCAGGCATGAAAGAAGAATGAAAAAGGGATTATGGGATTAACGTACAGCAGCACTGCCGTTTGCCAACTGCTGTATCGTGTCAGGAGTTTGCGAGGCCTACGATGGGCGGTTGTATCATATTTGGCCTGGGGTCGCACGCGTGTTTTGCAAGGTCTTTAGTACCTGGCATATTTGTGATACGTGTTCGGGACCTGGTAACTGGCACCGAGTAGGTGGGCTGTTTGTGGTACTCGGTGATTGATGCCATGATATGCGGATATTTAGGTTTTATGTCATGTGACGAGGGATTCTTGTTCTGATTCACGTGTCCCATCTTGCATAAGTAGCGGCGGGTGGCCTTCCCGAGGCAGTCCATTTAAACCTGGTACTGCGGCGTATGAATGTTAGTAGTCCGTCGTATAATACTGTAGTATTCTTCTGCGCCTTCATCGGTCATTTGAAGTAGGTACCGGATTAGTTGAGGCCTCCTGCCCCAGGCAGACGGCCTCAACCGTGATAAACCTCCGCCGCGCTGAGTGCGCGCTCAAGACGGTGGCGATCCCGGCCGCATTCTTCTGCGCCTTCACCGATCATTTAATACTGGATTAGTTGAGGCTTCCTGCCCCAGGCAGTTGTCATTTGTTCTCTCATACTCTATATTAACGACTGGCCAGGGGTTAGGTATCCCCCCCTTGTCCACTGTCTCACCAAACATTAGGGTACCTCAACCACCCCGCAGAATGACGCGGCAAGCCCGTACTGAAAGGCCCGGGAGGAGTAAACCAGTAGCTGTCACCTAGTCGATTTCACCTTAGTGCATTCGCTTAGGTGCAACGTCGGGATACTACTCGTGGTCAACCCCACAAGATCTCCTGCCATGTGTCCTCTCTTCTAATGCCTGCTCTTCATGGCCTACCGCCGTTCCCGTTAGAGCCTGCTACGCAAACAAACTCTGAAGAAGTTCATTTACGAACTATCAGCAGTGTCGCAGCTTCGGTTGTAGGGTGGAAATGCTGGCCATCCTACTGTATCGAACGTCAGCAAACGTGGTGTCATGCTCATCGGCGGGAGACCAATGACACCGCCGTGTCAGCCAGCGATAGTGGTGTAGGAATAGCTCTTATCTACAACCCAGCAGAGTAAACAAATGAAGTCTAGCCCCCCAACTAATGTCATCCGGCGTTATCTAGCCATACCCATCTACCAATCACAATGTACTAATCGCAGTATGCTGAGGTGGTGTGAAAACCGAGACCCTGACCCGACGGTGTCGGGCCGCAATAACAGTGTAGCGTTGTCGGCAGCAGCGATTGTCAGCAGCAGCGATATAGCAATCACAACCATGACACCATGGTGTCAGCCCGCCATGGTGGTATAGCAACCGTAACGAATACACGGCGTGGTCAGCAATCTTGATGGGGAAACGGTTGCTAGAACACAGCTGTGTAAGCAATAACGATTAAGTAACCGTATCATCACAGCGACTTACATGCCCCACTACGTTTGAGTGCGACCTTAGCCAGCCAGAGCATCAGAGGCGTATCACCCGCACGTTTGACACAGCAGTGTAGGCAATTGATGTGGCTCAACCGTGCAACCTGTGGTAAAGAAGCCGCGGGATGAAGTGTGACGAAGCAACGACAGGAACAGTATGTGTGTATCAATTGACAAGCACAGCAAACGCGGCTACTTAGGATAAACATGGGGCCCATGCCTCTTCTGTGGTAGGATTTGCAACATACCCACCTTACAACCCGCGCATCATTGGATTGTCGGGGGGGGGGGCGCAGCCGCGTCTCTATCAGGTGAAATAAGTGCGGCGTAAACCACGTGTACACGTGGTGGCTGAATCGCGCCCCATCTGGACTACCCCTGCCGCCACTCCGAATCCGCCATCCATGCAGTCAAGGTGAGGCAGAATGGGCATCGACAGTAACCTCCACCACAACGAGACACCACGGGCCTTGTCAGCCATCGCTGTGGATCGGCGATATATCGACTGTAAATATGCCACAGCTATGGAAACACCAACTTCGTATCCCTCGTCATGCGGGGCTGCCATCATGGATATGCCGTGGCAGCACCGGTGCAGCACCGGCTGTCTATCAGCAATCCCTCAGAGATCTGCCGCAGCTATGACGCAATGGTATCGAAAATAGCTGTGTATCAACCACGACCGTCGCAAATGCCGACCAGTAGTTGTACCCACCGGGTCTGTGACCGTCTTGCCTGCCCATATGTGTGTCTCAACGGCGACCCGTGAGGTCGTGACCCGCGGAAGATCAACCGCGACCCTCACACAGCCGTTTCCGAAACGATATCTATCAACAGTCCTACCCCCAGCGTAGCAACCGCAGCGGCGAACTATCACACACCCGTCTCGGCTGCAGTAGAGGTGTATCAAACCTTAACCCGCGCCGAAAGCAGGCAGCGGCCCATCAACCGTACCTAGGACAAGGCCGTGTCGGCAATAAATCAACCCCGAGCAGCGAAAAAAGGGGACTCTCGGTATATCAGCCGCAACCACGACCCGTCGTGTCAGACGTAGATTATTCGCGAGCATCGAGAACGTCCTCCGCGGTATACCAGCCACAATTAGCACCCGGCTGGATTAGGAATAAATCAACTGCGCGGTCCGCACGGTGCCGTCAAAGGCGGCTACCAAGGCCGGGAACAGCGAGCCGCGGCATATGAACTGCGTGTATGATTCAGTGGTGTCAGACTTAAGCCAACCGTGAGCACGAGGCAAATACCTACCGCGTGCAGTAAACCGGGGGCCTGAAAATACATACACAGCATTGTACGTGTGAAAGAAAGGACGACAATCTACTCGCGCCCTCCTAGCACATGAATCTAGCAAAGTGAACGTCGAAGCGATGCTGTATGTCCAGGCGAGCCGTCGAGAAAACATCGCGGTAGCACAGACAACAACAACGCGACTCCGTGCTACTCCTACCCCCATAACCATGAAATTGGGATGTAATTAAAGTACTACGTAGGAACCTAGCCGCGATTAGTCGCGTGTGTGGCTGTGATTTAGAAGAAAGAAACTGACCAAACCGATACCATATATGAATAACGAACATACGGAAAAACAAATATACAAGGTCAGTGGGAGAGTTCCCTTTCATGTACGCGGCGTATGGGGAAGGTCACTAGGAAACAAATCCACGCTGCCGTGCGACGCGGACTGCCAATATTGGCCACACCTCGACCACGCGTGCATTCCATTTTTGTGTTGACTGTCGTGTGACAACCATGCGAACTTCCCATTGACTGGCTGCATAGCAGCTTTCGTGGATGACCGCGGCGACTGCCGAGCCCCGATAAGCCACCTACGTATACTACAACCTGCCTCGGCTGTCGAAACAACCGCTGACGCGTGCTACGTAGAGTTAGCATTGGTTGGCTTTTTTTGTGTCTGGATGGCGGAGCTCCTTAACCCAACATTATCAGGGTGTCATTCTTGTTTGCGATATGATTGTTTCGTATCCCTAAGTCATGGGTTTTGTGAGACGGGGTTGCACTTTTGGTTTACTCAAAATCAGTTTGGGGGTGAAGTTCAGAGCTCCTCAAGTGAGAAGCCCCAGAAACAAACCGGTGCACCTCTATCGTAGCACTCCTCCGCTACGAGGATAGTTCGATGACTCCCATCTGTCGGAACGACCTCCAGCTGCGCCAGCCTTGGGGCAGCCGCGACCACCCCTCTTGAACAGAGGGAAGATCGTCGGGCTGCGGTATATCCACCACCACCGTCGCGCGGTCGTGCCACAAGAACAACGCGACCTCGAGCAACGGGGAAAGTGAGCTGCGGAATACAAACGACCACAGGATAACTCGAAGCGTTCTTTGTCAGCATTAAATAACCCTCGAGCAGGGACAACGAACAAGCAGCAGACGAGTGCTGCGAGAGGAGTAGCACAACTTGGCCCAAATAGTTTAGAAGAGACGGGGGCTTGTCACCGAGGGATTACCGGACGTCGTCAAGCTTTCTGTTATTTCTACAATATAAGTCGCTTAGTAACTAGATCATGGGATCGTCCATCGAGATACAAGTTTCCAATCCGCGGTGTCGGATTACTTGAGTCTGGAGTCTCAGCAAGTAGGTGGATCAATACCGTCGCGTGCGTCCGCGGTATCACGAACGCGCCGCCAGCCGCGTCGGCAGAGTCGATAAGACCGCGATCGCCGGGTGTGAAGAGAGCTACGGTATATCAACCGCCACGGACATTAATCTAAACGTTCCGTGTCAGCCACGAACCCCACTAGAGCGGAGTGAAGAACGGGCCACATCATATCAACAACCGCTGTCACACAATCGTGTGAACGAAACCAAGTCAAACATGAACCGCAGGTCAAGGAAAGACCTTCGTTGATAGGGACCCCCTCGAGCAGCGATATTGCATTGAACAGAGGGAAGCGCGAGCGTTGGTTCATCAACCGAGTCACCCACCCCCCTCCCACAGGAAGAAGCATTTCAAGCAGAGGCAAGAGCGAGATGGGGATACCAACCCAGTTAGCTATCCCCTACGAGCGGAAGGGGGACGCGTCCGGCAGAGGTACGGGCGAACCTCTGTATAGCAGTATGCAAGCCTCTCTCTCGAGCAAAGAGAAAGTGGACACCTCGAGCGACGAGGGAGGGCCTCGGGCAGAGAAACAGCAATCCGCGGTATCTCCATCAAATGTGCGGTCAATCTCGAGCAGAGAGCAGTCCTCGACCGGAGGAAGGGTCTCGGGCAGAAGAAGGGGCAAGCAGAAGAGACGAGCAACCCCCTATCAATACGTTAGCCGTCCGTCTCGTGCAAGAGGAGGCGGTAATAGTGGGCTGCGATATATCAACCGTGTCAGGCACCCCCCTCAAGCGGGGGGAGCGTCTAGGGCAGAGGTAAAGGCGAGCCGCGATATGGCAGTATCCAAACGTCCCTTTCAAGTAGAAATTAACTTAACACCTCGAGCGGAAGGGCCGGCCTCGGGCAGAGGAACAACAGTCCATCTCGAGTAAAGATAAATCCTTGAGAAGAAAGGAAACTTCGGGCAGAGGAGGGAGGGCCTCTGGCAGAGGAAGGGACGAGCAGACTATTGTTCAAACCTTAGGCAAGCCTCTCGAGCAGAGAGGAAGCGGGGAGAGTGAGGTGTGGTATATCGGCCAAGTCTGTCACCCCCCTCGATCGAAGGGGATAGTCTCGGGCAGAGGCAAGGACGAGCTGGGATTTAGCAAAATGCAAAGGTTCCTGTCAGGCAGGAAATAAATTTGCACCTCGAGCGGAGGGGCCAACGTCGGGCAGAGAAACAACCGACCGTGGTGTATCCAACCAATGTACCATCTCGAGCAGAGAGCAATCCTCGTGCGACCGCGCGGCCAAACCGCGCTGCATGCTATGACCCCTAAACGAACAAATAATCAGACTATGTAACATTAGATCTA
Source organism: Costaria costata (assembly GCA_036873775.1). Classification (NCBI taxonomy): domain Eukaryota; class Phaeophyceae; order Laminariales; family Agaraceae; genus Costaria; species Costaria costata. Next base: position 1,537 of record JAYJME010000436.1, on the reverse strand, counting down.
CGCACGAAATTCAACCAACCCAAACCGAAGCGAGACCAACAAAGCCAAGTGTCGGACATCGATCCCCCTCTTGTGCGAAGCAACGCGGGGGGGGGAGTCTCGGGCAGAGGTAAGGGCGAGCCGAGATACCACAATATGCAAATGAACCTCTCAAGCAGCAAGGAAAGTAATGCCTCCATCGGAAGGGCTAACCTCGGACAACGAACAACAGACCGTGGTGTATTCATCGAATTAGCCGTCCATCTCGAGCAGAGAGAAATCGTCGTTCGCCGGCGAGGCCAAACCACTCCCGGCATAACATCGCCCCTGAATGACGAAATACACCGACAAACGAGATCATACAAAAATGATGCAACTAAACAAACCGAGGCGAGCCGAACAAGACCAAGTATAGGATATCGATCCCTTCTTCATGCGAGGAAGCGAGTCTCGGTATGTCGACCAAATCAACCACCCCCTTCAAACAGCGAGGGAGTACTCGAGCAAAGGAAAGAGCGGGCCGTCGAGTGTCAACCAAGTCGGACTTCCACGCCCAGCTGAGGTGAGCACCTCTAGCACAGGAAGAGCGAGGAATCGAATGTCAATATTTACCTCCCCTCTATATCCACCGGGTCAGGTAGTAAAAGCGAGCCGCAACAGATCCACACGTAATCGTCCCGCTCGAGTAAAGGCCAAATGACCCTTCTGCAGAGGAGAGAGCCCCGGACAGGGGACGGGGACGAGAAGCCGTATGTCTGTCAATGAGACATTCTTCCCTCTCGACGTAAGAGGACTCGTCGAGCAGAGGATAGAGTCAGATTAAGCCTTAATCCATCTCGACCAGAGACGATTCCTCGAGCAGGAGCCCCCGGATGGGGAAGGGGCAAGAAGCTGCATATCTATCACTGCATCATTCATTCCTCTCGACCAGAGAGGATTCCTCGAGCAGGCAGTTCTCCATAACCGCTTGGGTGTTGTTTGACGTCACGGTCTCCATGTGGGGACCACTCGACGCTGAAGACGGATCTGTTCCTTCGGCAGAATTGTCCAGGCTGTGACTGTCTCCAGTCTGTGTCTGGAGTGGTCGTTTGGAAATACCAAAAGTGACGGAGAATATCAAGTGAAAACTGTGACCGAGAATACCAGGTGAAAACGGGACCCCAGACGATCAAGCGAATACGTGACGCCAGAAAACACACCCCGGACACCCCCTTGTCTGCTGGACTCTCAAAGCCCGTTCAGCGTGTAGAGCAGCAGCATCGCGACAGTTTTTGCACGCTTCAACAGTCTAACACACACCATCGGTTTCGACCGAGTATGGGCATCAGAGGACGAGGGTGTGGGACACCCCGAGCACATCAGCATGCACGCCGACCCAGCACGCACGCACGCGGAGCACATTAGCACTCAGCCTCTCGATCGAATCCACGTGTGCACCCCTTCAGTTTTTTCTCGAGGTGGGTCGTACATAAGTGAAGAAGGCTGAGTGCAGGCCTGTCTAAGTCCTAGACCCGTGTATAAGTACATGCGAACACCAACAGCGGTTCGCCAGCCCTCT
>JAYJME010000435.1:0-23298 GCA_036873775.1 Costaria costata | reverse complement strand
CTCCTCAACCCAAAATCGTCCAAATGTAATTCTTGTTTATTTAGCAACATGATCATTTTTAATGCCTAGTCCATGGGTTTGCTCATCGGGCTGCCCTTCCAGTTTACTTATAAACAGTATTCGGGTGTGATATGGAGCTCCTAAGGTGAATGCCTCAGAAACAATATGGTGCGTCTCTATCGTAGCATGGGTCGGTTAGGTTGTATAGCGGTGTGCGTTGGCAGAGACACGAACTTTCATTAGGGCAATCATTACCGGGCATATGTAGTTCCAGTCTACCCGCTGACTGTCAATCTTGCTCTCGTGGACATTTTTCGTAAGGGTTAGGTGCAACACCAGTTGTCGACTATTGAGCAATTGCGGGCAGTGGTAATACGTCGAAGTATTTGAAGTGTAGGGTATGCTTTCAGCCAGAAACATACCGAACTTTCCCTTATTTCGGAGCGAAGAATTCCTGGAGAGCCTACATATATCTCTACGAGGCGAATTTTGAAAAAATGAATACTTTCAGAACGTTGTATACCCCTGCCGTTTCCTGCTAAACGAATGGGGTAGGGAACACACGTCCGCGGGAGGTTTCCGAGCGTGCTCCTTTTTGCCCCAGACATATTTATGACGCAATGGTAAGGCAGCCACAGCCCACGCAGAATACGCACACTCTTGTTTTGGTGAGGGCAAGTTGTACGGCTGGCGGAACTGTGGCGCAGGATCGACCGAGTTCTAGCGTAAACACGGCATGGTTACTCTCCGTGCTAAGTGTATTTATGGTATTTGCACGTCTTGCCGACTTTCTGTCTGATGCAGCGCACTCTATGTCGAAACCTTCCTCACCTGCTTGGGAATTCGCCGAATTGTTGGTAAAATCGCTGGTGCTGTCCATGAAGATCTTACCAAACCGAGAGTACACGGCACCTGCAGCAAGCCAGTGCGAGAGCCGCCGGAATATATGAGTGACACGAAGCAGGTGTCTCTGGGCTAGACAGTGAAAAAAATATCTCCTCTGGTAGCGTAATACACCTAGGAAGTAGTAAACATAATTTCAAAATGTATTTCGTGCCTATGATGCTACGACAAAAATCGTCGGTGCCGTGTATAATCGTGTATCCTACCCCATGCACGACGACACTGCTTGCGTTTCTGCTTGCGCGTCTGCAGGACATCTTGGCTTAGTATTTTTTACTCTGTACATCATATATATTGACATTGGTCACCTGCACGGTTGCCGGCCGAGTTGTTGGTAAACTTGCTGATGCCGGTCATGGAGATATGGCATGACCTACAATACATGGCCCCTGCAACAAGCCAGTGCGAGACGCGCCCAAATATGTGAGTGAGGAGAGGCAGGTGTTCCCGGGCGACGCAGTGGAGGAAAAACAGCTTATCGAAGCGTAATACGCGTGGAACGTGGTAAACATACATGCAAAATAATTTTCGCGCATGTGATGATACGACGAACACGGGTTGTGGCGTGCATAGTGGTGTATCCCACCCAGGGGACGACGACACTCTACGCCTTGCTGCCTGACTGTCTGCAGGCCTTGTTGATCTAGCTGCTACTACTTCGTATTGGTATATACTATGTATCATAACATTGATCACCTCCGTTGTCGCCAGCGAAATTGTCGGTAAACTCACTGATGCCGTCCATGAGAATCTCACCATACTCAGAATACATGGCTCCTGCGACAAGACAGTGGGAGGGCCGCCGTAATATGTGAGAAAGGCAAGGAAAGAGTCCCTTGGCTACGCAGTGGAGCACTAATCTCCTTTGGCACCTTACTACCCGTAAGACGTGGTAAACATAAATGCTCAACATAATTCGCGCATGTCAAACTACAACGGACGCGGGTGGTGCCGTGCATGATCATTTATCTCACCTAGGGGACAACAACGACACCCCACGCCTTGCTATCGGAGTGTCTGCACGCTTCTATTTATTTCTGAAGCTTTGACTCCAAAATCATATATACATACATACATATATATATATTCACACTCGTTACCTCCATGGTCGCTGGCATAGTTGTTGGAAAATTCGCTGGTGCCGTCGAGGAAGACATTGCACTCCTCACAGTACATACCACCTGCAACAAGCCAGTCCGAGAGTCGCCGGAATATGTGGAGGAGGCGAGACAAGTGTCACTGAGATACAGAGTATCGGGATAATCTTCTCTAGCAGCATGCTACGCGTAGGACGTGGTAAATGTATATACAGGAGACTGTTCGCGCAAGTGGTGCTCCGACGGACAGGGGGGATGCCGTGCACGGTCGAATATCCAACGGAACGCACAACAACACCCCACGTTTTTCTGCATGAGAGTCTGCACGCCATGTTGAGGTAGTAGGCTTGACTCTCTATAGAATATCGATTAAGGTTCGTCACCTCCATCGTCGCCGGCCGAATTGCTGGTGAACTTGCTGATGCAGTCCATGGAGACATTGGACGACTGATAATAAGCGGCCCCTGCAACAAGCCAGTGCGAGGTCCGCCGAAATAAGTGAATGAGGCGTGGAAGGCGTTAATGGGCTACGCGGTGGAGGAAAAACCATCTCCGGTACCGTACTACGCGTAGAACGTGGTGATCGTATATGCACAAGACATTTCGTGCATGTGATGACACGACGAACACGGGTTGCTGTGTGCATAATCGTGTATCCCACCCAGAGCGATGGCGATACTCTACACCTTGCTGCTTGACTATCTGCACGTCTTCTTCATGTAGCTATTACTATACACTATGTATCGTAACATTCGGCACCTCCGTCATCGCCAGCCAAAACTTACGTAACCTCACTGATGCCGTCAATGCCAATCTAACACCACTCAGAATACATGGGCGCCTGCGACAAGACAGTAGGAGGGCCGCCGTAGTTTGTGGGTATAGCAAGGAAGGTGTGCCTGGACTACTTAGTGGACAACCAATCTCCTCTGGCAGCCTACTACACGTAAAACGTGGTAAACATACATGCTCAACATAATTGGCGCATGTCAAACTACAACGGACGCAGGTGGTGCCTGCATTACTATTTATCCTACTCAGGGGAAAACGACACCCCACGCCTTGCTATCTTAGTGTCTGCACGCTTCTATTTATTTCTAAAGCTTTTTTCGAAAAATAATATATATATATTCACACTTGTCACCTCCGTGGTCGCCGGCCGAATTGCTGGAGTATTCACTGGTGCCGTCGTAGAAGACATTGCACGCCTCAGAATACACGCCACCTACAACAATCCAGTCCGAGAGCCGCCAGAATATGTGAATAAGGCGGGACAAGTGTCGCTGAGCTACAGAGTGGGGGGATATTCTTATCTGGCAGCATGCTACGCGTAGGACGTGGTAAATGTATATACAGGAGACGTTCCGCGCAGGTGGTGCTACTACGAAGGACAGGAGCGATGCCGTTTACGGTCGATTATCCAACCAAACGCACCACAACACCCCACGTTTTTCTGCATGAGACTCTGCAGCCTTGCTGATGTAGTAACTTTGAATCTATATATATATAAAATCGATTGACGTTCGTCACCTCCATCGTCCCCGGCCGAATTGTTGGTAAACTCGCTGATGCCGCCCATGGAGACATTGCACGACTGATAATACGCAGCCCCTGCAACAAGCCAGATCCACCGGAATAAATCAATGAGGCGTTGAAGGTGTTGGTGGGATACACAGTGGAGGGAAAACCTGTATGTTACCGTACTACGAGTAGGAAGTGATAACCATGCATGCACAAGACATTTCGCGCATGTGCTTATACGATTGACACGAACTGTGCCGTGTGAGATCGTGTATCTTTCTAGGGTCCACGCTTTGCTGCTTGACTGTCTGCACGCCTTGTTGATGTAGCTGTTACAATATACTGTGTATCTTAACATTCGGCACCTCCGTCGTCACTAACAGAATCGCTGGAAATCTCGCTGATGACAATCTCACACGGCTCAAAATACATTGCGCCTACAATACGCCAGTGCAAGGGACTGCGGAATATATGACATTTGGCAGAGTAAAGGTGCAGAGGATACTCGATGGCGGCAAAGTATATATGATAGCGTATTTCGTGTAGGACATCGTACGCAAGCACAAGATATTTCGCGCAAGTGGTGTGACGACGGACAGGGTAGACACTGTGCATGGTAGGTTGTCCTCCACAGTAGATGATGGCCCTCCACGAGTTCGTGCTTAGTAGTGTCTGCGCGTCTTGTCGATTTTGAACCTGGTACAAGATGCATCACCATGTACCAGGTACGTTGAAACAACCCTCACCTCCATAGTAACCAGCCCAATTTCCGGTAAATTCGTTGATACCATCCGTGAAGACCTCGCACGACTCGAAATACACGGCACCTGCAATACGATAGTGCAGAGGAGGGCGGAGTATTTGAATGCGGTAGACTACGCTTCCCTAGGCTACTGAGTTGTGGCAGTATATTGCGTGGTGGTGTACAACACATAGGGCGTGATAATCACACACAACACACACAACCAATTGGGTGCAACTGGCGCTACGGCAAACAGAGTTGATGCCGTGTTCGGCCATTTGGTTTGTAGGGACTTTTATCTGGGTCATTTCCATTTTACCAACGATGCGATGTCTCGTCATGATTCGTACGGCTTTCCTCAATATCGAAATATATGTAAACCATGATACGGTGTGGCAACAATAACGGAGTTTGGTGTATTTATGAGATACGTGCTTCAAGGTAAAGGCCTGTTGATGAAGAGAACATAATGCACGTTGACCAGCAGAAGAGGCCAAATAATTGACCAAGTCAGCGTAGCGCTGATGCTCGCAATTCAGTAGGGGCGGTACTATAGATCAGCAAAAAGTGCCATCGATGTTTGTTCCATATTTACTGCATGTGAGAGCGTGGAGTGTTAACCAGGAAATACACCGTAATCGTGTGCTACGAAGTAGAAGGTGGAGGGCCGTGGGCACAGTTAACTCCACGGTTGTAGAGCAAAACCGCAGACTCCTCTGCCAGCGACGTGGCTAAAAAATTAGAAGTCGTCGGAGACATGTTTCACACAAACATCTGCCACCCGAGACGATGAATGGGAGGGAGATACGTTGGTCTCTAGACGCATTAATTCTGTGGAAAATGAATAACATAGCAATCATGGTTAACCAATGTTTTTCGCAGAGGCTCAACCCCTTCTACCTCCTGTGATGTTTGTTGTTCGACGCCTTCACAAAACTGACCTGAAACGAAAGCAACGCTTTTGACATGTGTTTCGTTGACCTCACGACCCCATACTATTCTGTCGACCGGAATGCATGGTTGACCGCGTTCACTCGGTCGATCTACCACATATCATGATCGTGGTTATTCTCCGGTTCCACGACGCAATTCAAGCGCGCATCCGGACGGAAAACGGCGAAAGTTTGGAGGGGTTCGGTGATGTGCACGGCCTACGGCAGGGATGAGTGGAAGCGCCATGATCATTTTTCATTTCATATTCCGCGGTTCGGTGGGCGGCCGTGGAGCGGTTTATTGTCGATACAGACGTGTTTATGGATAAGGTGTGCACCACCATGAAGGACACGGGGATGGGGAGAACCGAGATAAGCCAGGGAAAGGGTGACATAAACTGTGTTCCGATGATGCAGGCATCGTTTCCAGATTGAGGCACAGCCGTACGAAGGTGGTGGGAGATACCGTTGCAGTGTGGGCTTCGCTCGGTCCAACAAATTTAGAAGGCAAGACGCAAGCCATGCGTTTGATGACGAACGTAATGGACAGGGTCACTTTTGTTATTGAATCAACCGGCCACGTGTACAAACAAACCACCAAGTTTGGGTGCGTTAGGGCAACTGAATGGGGAGATCCCGACCATACGGTCGAGATCAACCGGCGCATGCTACTAGCCAATCTACGTCTCAGACGGTATTTCCTACCACTGAATCGAACTAGGCTACCACGCCGTACGGATGCCTTACGGATACTAACAAGACGATTGTAGCACAGCGACGGGCTCTTGAGGTACAAACTGGGCTGTAACCTAAATCTTCGCCGGAGCCAGGGCCTAGAGGGCCGAGGAAGTTGAGCCGAGCTAAAGGAGGCCCAGCAGCAGCAGTAAAGCCGGTTAACAAAGTGAAGAACCCGCCGAAACGTGGTACTAGTCGTCTTCCTAGTTGAGATGCACAGCGAATACTGCTTTCGTTGTTCTAATGCTTGTGGTTGTTGGTCGTGTTGCCCTATTTCCCTGTCAAGTGGAGTCCAGTCGACGGCATTTCCTCGTCTTCTGACTGACACTCTGAGCCGATTGCGTCACCCCGTTGATTTTGATGTTATTGTTATGTTTTCGCTCTGTCTGTTTCTGCCATTGTTTTGTTCATATTGTTTGTCTGCTTTTCTCGTTTCTCGTCCTTTTGATGGTCTACCAGTTGGACAGAGGATGATTCGTACCAGCCAGCACCAACCTTGCAACCTTGGAACTAGGCATCGGCGCTGTGAACGCATGTATTTCTGCAACCATTTATCAATGTTTCGATACTATTTTACGATATATGTAGGGCTTGGCACTGGCTGACTTAGCCAGAAGCCATTAAAAAGTAAACCAAAGCAATCAGTTTGCTGTCCGTGCGAAGCGAGTAACGCCAAGCGTACCTCGGCCGATCCACCCCCCCGGCTGGTGACGGGGACCCGCTGGAGGCGCCGCCGGAGAAAATAAAACTTGTTAACGCTTTAATTCGCATCATATTCGGGGCTCATTACTGCATTTTCCGGGGGTGATTGCGGCCATCGACACATAATGCAACAATAATAAATTCAAACAAACTGCAGGCAACGTGTGGCAATGATGTGTCGATATGGTTGCTATTGTTTTGCGCCGAATTACGGAGGCATTTAAAAGGCATCCCCAGTTTTTGGTCCTTGCGTTTCACATGTTCCCGCGGCGTCCGTCCTCTCCGGCACACCAAATAACTCCCACCTATCATCGTACAACCACCACTGACCCCTTCAGCAACGTCTTTCCTCGTGAACAAGCCCTAACGATTAGGAGAAAACAGCATCACGTATCGATACCGGCGCTGTAGCTCTCACGGACCTCATGAATGGAAACAAACGTTAACTAGAACCCTAACCCAAACCCAATCATATATCCAACCGGAAACACAACACCTGAAATCCGGGTAACGCCCCTATATGTCCCCGTACTCATGGTTTTAATCTCGCCTAAGTAGTCGTGAATATCAATTCCCATCTCCTCCGCCCAGCTGAAACGCATTTGGCGGGTTTACCTACTAGACTATGGTGGGTTTCTTGGACGTACGCAATGCAAACGTACGGGCGAATATACTGGCCGGATACATCGGTAGATTACTACTGCCAGTAAATTACTACTGCCAGTACATACTGTGTTAGTGTCCAGCTGTCAGTGCCCAGCCCAAGTTATGTTCTGGTTTCCTTCTGGTATACTCCGTTTGTTGTTACTGTTGTTGTGGCCGGACTTAATTGTTTCTTCTCTATATTTCGATGTATCGTCTGGTGCACGGACATATCATACCATGGATACGTTCCTGTTGTGATATCTTGGGCCAGTGATGCGGTGGTATACCACAGCCAGTAGTATCGTTCCCTTGCGTTCCGGTAATGCGATGCACGTATCATGTTGTACCAGGATAGTGTACGTGGTTTCTTCAAATTGAGACTGTTTTAGCTTGATTGTTTACCACGGGTTGCTTCGAGGGGTATGGGCTAATGTCGTCATCATCATACCGAAGGTTTTACCGGGAGGTATTATTGGCACAAGGTATGGTGGTGCTGTTTACTCGCTTTTGTTTTGTCCTTCATCGTGGCTTCATGAGTGACCCAGAGCAAAATAGTAACCTACCTCGCAAGTGTAATCTTCGTGACCGCCGTTTCTTAAGGCAGTACAGTCATCATCTGCAGTTTCGGCAAGAGGTGCGTGTTCACGATACTATATAGGTCGTAGGCTAGAATACGGTATTGTTTAGGGCATTTCTGGTCAGATAAACGTCATGGATGTTAATTCTAGCACACGTATTAAATACATCGATAATACGTCCGACAATAAAATATGGTTGTTTGCTTGTTTGTTGATACAAATGGGCTTGAATTCATAAATATTCCCGTATATCCACTGTTCACGTGAAACCGGTGGCGCATGCATACATGGTATTGTACTCGTAACGATTTTAGATAGTATCCGTCTGCATATGACAGTTTCTCTTACCGTGGCGATCAAGGACCAACGACCGCGAACACCTTCGACACGTTCAAGCATATTTTACTTAAAATACCTATCGTAGGTTTTTGGTTTCCTATACAGGGCTGAGATAGTTTTCAGATGTTGAGGATAAACAACTGTATGTCGACAAACTTCAGCGAATAAAACGAGACAACTCAGCCTCCCGTGGCGTCCGGGGTTTAGAAGGAGCTTCCCATGGGGGGGTATTGGGGGGGCTACTCGTGGGGACCCCGCCAGCGCCACCGACAGCGGCGAACATGATGTCATATGGGTATATTAGATGAATACAAACATGAAATAGTAACAAACATAACTCTATGTTAGCCTCGGACTGGATATCCGCTACTGCAGTTAACCCCTAATGATGGAGCCCCCCCAAATGTGTGTATTTTGTTTCGTCAGGCCTCCAGCCTCCCTGTCAATTCATTGAGACACGAGCGAACCAAATACATTAAGACACGATATTGATGCCTATACAAACGTAAACCGGCAAAATGATTCAACCTCACAGTAGATATCCAAAATGATACTCCACGACTAAAATGTTGATCTGGCGGACCCTCTGTCCCACCAATACGTGGCAGCGAGACGTTACTGGGACTCGTTTACTAGACAAGATGGCCCGCGGACCCAACTGCTCCATTAGCGTGCACCAGGGCTGAGGATGGTAGCATGATGACCAGTTATGGGGTATTGCGCCATGTGTGTCTGTGAATGTTACGGGATTTTCAGCTGCGCGCTGCAAGCTCATCGAGAGCCCGCAGCGATTTCATAGTGGACCCCTATCCCTGCTTTCCGCCACCACCCGTGCTGCAAGCACTGAAATGCAAAACGTCGGACAGTCGGCACCTCCAGACGTGTTGGAGCGACTAGTAGCTAGTCGGGGACTTAAGTTGTGTTCATTCACAGGCCTCTACTGTTACGGTATGCACAAAACGTAAAATGACACTTCCGCGGAGTTTGACGTCCCGAGAGCGAAACACACACGGTTCTGCGGCTATCGTTCGACCGGGACTGGGAGGTATTGGTTTCCAATATATGGGAGAACAGGAGTTCCGCGGGAGTATTTGTATGGAGATCGAAAAATCCACCGGAACTGACCTTGTGAATGCGCGAGAACAATATTTAGACACGACCGGGGACGTTTCCGTACCGCCGTGTTATTCTATGGTACCTTTCATGCCGGGTAAACCTCGAGGGCTGCCACGACAAGCACCCCCAATACCTGGTATGCACACTTCGCTATCAACATATACCAGATTGACACTACTCTTATTTATCGCATATAAAATGCATACCGAAAATCAAACAGGTGACGACGCTGCTGGAACTGCAAAACGTACAATACCGATATATATATAAGTTAAAACAATCAGTATAGTATAATGCGAAACGTCTAGTTATGGTATACGGCATGCAATGCGCTCATGATCTCCAACTGTTACAGTTGCTAAAACTACTAAACCCGATGACATGTGGGACCGCCACGATTACGCACATCGCTGAAACTTGAATATTGGCAATTGAAGGGTGTCAACCGCAAAGGTAACAACGTGTTAAAATGTGATAATGCACATTCAGATCGCTGCCCGATGCGAGTCCTCGGAGGCTATTGCAGAGTCATGGTGAGACGAGCTCGAGCCGAACTGACAATCATTTGGACGATGCTGGATCAATTGAAATGAGTGCCCGTTGTGCCAACAAAAGACGTTATTACGATGAAATGCAGATAGTTCAGATGCGGGTGTGAAGAATGAACGACGGATGCTCTGTATGTCTCTTCTATATTATCTCGTACAGCAACTTACCCCTGATATGTACCAAAACGTGTTCACAATATCCGCAGCATTTAACGCTTAGATCGTCGGAGGCTCTTACGGTAATATCCACCATGTACACCACAACCTAGTCAGTCGCACCTCATTCAATCAAGTTTCCCAGTACTCTGAATACACGCGTTAGCTATGTACTGGACATCCCCCTGGGAACTGTCGATCTTTTGAGGATCCTACACTTTGACACCCCTCTATCGCTGATATTTCCATATCAAACAATCTCCACTATTGACTTCCTGCTTCACTCCTTTTAAATTTCACTAAAGTGCACTATCCAGTACGATGTCTTGGCAGATTGTTCCATATCTTATTGCTCAATGTACGCACTCTTCATATACCTTCCAGATATGTCCTGTTCTCCAGCACCCCCCTATTGTTCGCAGCATAAATAGCTTCGCTCTAAGCGTTTTTTATGTCCGTCCTACCCGATTTTAACCTGGACGAAGGTATATTGCCTACATAGAGTATCTTCTGAACGGCGGCGATCGCTCCCGACGAGCTAGGTGTCATTTGCACTCTACTCTCCTCGATTGCGTTCGACTGGTTGTGTATGAGTTTGCCGCTACACTCCTGGTTATCCCGTTGTAGCCCATTCCTGTAGACAAATTGGCATCGAGGGTTTTATTCACGTGATAATTTGGTCTAAAGCCGACTTACCAACTTTGGCTCAAGCACTGTGCATGAAACGAGACGGAAACGCAGGTCTTCAACCAAATTTCATGATCTATACTATCGATCACTTCCCCTAGTTTTCGAATAATAGTACTTAACGCGGCAGCCGTTGATGTTTTGCTTGACTACCCAGATGACAATCTACCCCACTGACTACTCTGTGTATTCGCCTTTCAAGGAGTGGAAGCTATCGTACAAACTTGTTCGACGTTCCTGGTCTCGCGTAAGAGCGTTCCCGAAAGAGGATTCATTACTGAAGGGCCGCTCCTTATGTTTTTGGTAAAATGGGACATGTAGTACATAGACGCATCTGGTTTTGTAGGTCTGGTTGTGACACATGCTGCGGTAGAGGGGCACCATTGTGTTTCTGGAGCTCCTTACTTGAGGAGCCCTGTACATAACCCAAAAACGATGTTTAAGCACACTGAAAGCGCTATCCGATGAACAAACCCGCCACCCAGGTAATCGAACTCCCCATTGTACAAAACAAGACAGACATTACGACCAAGTTGGGTTCAGGAGCCTCGTCATTTAAAACCAATCGTGGCGGAAACGTGCTACCTCTACCGTAGCACCCTTCTTGTGTTGATGTGGTGTGTTGTGATTGTGCGGGGCGTGTGCGCTCATTGTTACGGAGTATGATGCGTTTCCTTCTTGGAGTTCCTTTCCATGTTTCTTACCAATTCCTGTTGAGGTTTGTGTGATGTTGTCATGGCATGTATGCTTCTACGACGATATCGTATATAAATTTATTGATCCACTGGCACGGGTACTCAGTTCGGTTACCGTCACGGCGTGGTATATTTCCGGTCGATCTTGAAGTATTTCGTCTCCCCTTTTTGTTTCTCAATGTTCCCTGTGTGTGTTCATTAGTCCCAGTAGATGCCGATGTTTTCTCTTGTTCCCGATAGTATCGAGCTTTTTGAGAGTTGCCATAGAGTGGATGGTGCTCCTTTCTTGCATGAACAGATCCTTAAATACGAAGACCCCTAGACCGATCTGCTTCCTGCATGATTTGTACGTGTTGTTGCCTGTCATGTGTAGAGCGCCTGGGTTGGCGATCTAACTGTGTTGATGTCGAATAGCTTTCTATCTCGAAGCTCGGATATCACGATGGAGCTACGTTGCTCGCAGGTGCCTTTGAGATGAGCTCACCTTCTGTCGTTTCTTACACCGTTACGATCTAGAGCGCCCTTTGAAGCTCACGCGTCCGCTACGTATCACGAATGCGCAAGTAACTGAAGGTTGCCTTTGCATTTCAAGGGTGATTTCCCTACTCATATCGCAACAGCTTATCAGTGGGAGCAACGTGTGTTGTTATCGACTGCCAGGGACACTTCTCCCTTCAGGTGTCGGAGAATGCGTTTGGGGGTTATCTTGCGCAGCTTGGATGGCTTAGGGCTAGAGTCAATTGGTGGACAGCGTAGTTGATGTCGTAACAAGGGCATCCGCTCAGGAGAAAATTAACTTTTCGAGGCTTGCCGTTTTCTTGTCGGGCGCTTTCGGGTTTGGCTGCTTGCGATGATGCCAGTGCTTCTTTGAGCATATTCGCAATAGCTACCACTTTTCCGTCAGACCGGTGCTTAGAAAGGGGTTGCTAGTAACTAACACGTACCTACGTACGCTAGGAACATTTCCATCTTGTGGTTCGTGCGATTGGTGTCCCATATTGTGGACAATGCCAGTGCATACTGCAGCAGTGTTTCCATCTCATGACCTACCTCTGCGTCACATGTCGTTAATGTGCTAAGAAATATAAATATTGCGTAGTGGCGGGGCTTCTAAACGTTTAGTCCTTCTTGTGAGATTGGTGCAACTGAACAACCTGTGCGTGTCCCCATTTGAGTTTATTCTCCACATTCGGGCCACGTAGGTTGTTCCCTTGTCATGGTCATGTCGGCTAACCGTGTGCTGTCTTCGTGCCCAGGTAGCTGTGCTGCTGGGCTAAGGTTACGCCCAGGTTTCCGCACCTCCTAGCCAGTTATTGCGCTCAGAGAGACGGTGATCAGTGCAAACCTCCCCCTCAAACCGTTGGGTGCCTCGTCGTTATCGTTGATGTCCTTTTCAACCGAGTCTGCAGATGTTGAGGTGCCTTCCTCAGTGACTTCCATCACATGCTTGGAATACGCCTTAATAGCCACAGGCTCCTTGTCAAAGAACGTTTGACATATAATTATTTAAGAGGCTCTTTAGACGACTTCGGGACAGCCATAACGCCCCCAAACGAAAGAGCCTCAATCGACGCACTGTTGGCGTTTCCAGCGCATTCCCCTGTCATTTAGTATCCGCGAGGGTCGTTGAGGTACGCGACTTCTTCCATCACGTGTCGTAGCACTTCCGATCCCTGCACCCGTTAACCAGTAGCATAGGAACGCCCAACGGGAATTCTGCTCTGTGCGGTGTCTGTGCTGGTGTGGTTTATCGGTCGATCGTACGTTGTCGGCGTGTGTGCGGGCCTGCGGCAGCGGTGTGGGTATTCCCAGTACCGCCAGAGCGTGTACCCTGTACGGTGGCGCCTGTAGCCGATCCTCCTGCCGTGTATGCATGTGGTAGTGGCTTGTAGCGGTATCCTGGAAGTGTAGGAAGGGCTATGGTGCTATCACTGTAGTCGTTGCCTTCGTTGCCAGCATCGAGGAGAATCCCCAGTCTGGGGGCGTTGACGTACATCATTCGTCAGTGCAGGAGGTACTCAGGTAGCTGTAGAGGTGGTCCTACTGTCGGGTCGCCGGTAAGGGTCTCCGGAATTTCCAGGTTGAAGGATAAAAAGGCCTTGGTCACTGTTTAGTTGATGTGGTGGCAGATCATGCTGTCTTGACTTCAGATGAGGACGACTGTTATCTCAACCGGTAAGTCCGGTCCTAACCGCCTGTGACGTAGATACTAAGTGGTGTCTCAACCCAAGTACAAGTATTCCCGGAGTATGCACGCGCACTGTATGCGGCCGTAAGCATCGACGATAGCCTTATACATCGTTACCGGTAGCTGTTCCTAGAAAACGTGTCGTCCTACGGTCTATATCTTGTGGGGCCTGTCAAGCTCCACGAATTTTCTTGTTTGCCTTTAACACGACAAGGGATTTGTCGACGAAGTCAGTGTCTGAAGCTCCGCTATCAACCAGCATAGTCATGAGGTCCGGTGTATCGCTGGGGCGCTGGTGTCGCCGGTCGCGGGTATCCCGAGTTTAGGATTGTGTGATATTCACTTTCATCATTGGTGAATCAGCCCGACGATGCCGACGAACGCGACCAGGGTTTACAGTAGGTTATCCACGATTGTCATCCAGGTGTCGTCGTATGGGTCAGGCTGAGGCTTGAACAGGATTTCCTTTTTCCACTGTAGCACCGGTGATGATATGGTCGTAAACGCGTAACCGACGTCTTCTTCACCCATCGGCGTTGGCCCTGTTGTCATGTAATCGGTGCGGACCTCACCCTGTGGTGGGTTGTTCGTGGCTTCTGTTCCTTTCTGGGCATTGCACTCGTCATCCCTGTACGTCGTCGACTAGTGAAGCTAGCACCACTTATGTGTTCTAAATTGACCCTTCTTTTCGTTTGCGCAGTCGAGCTTGATATGTCCGAATTCACCTCAGTTGAAACAACCCACCTATCGTGGTTTCCGAGTGGTTGTCATTTGGAGTCATCTACGGCCATCTTGTTTGCGTTGTCTGGTCTCGAGAGTCTGTCGATGTGTACGTTCCTCATAATCCAGTGAATCTGCTCAATTTCGAAGTTCCGTCTGTGGAAACTCGTCATCGTTACAGAGTCGTAGTCGTCGGTACGCCTCTGCAATGAAGCGTGCGCAAACCTCCCATCTAAGTTCATCTGGTCCATTCATGGGGCCATTCTCAAACCCCCAGTAGCATGACGATGAAGTCGTCAGAGTTCTGCCCTTGCTCCATCAGAAAATTGATTATATTATCGTAGCAGGTCCGTCCTGTTTCCTTTCTGTAGTTGGTAGACGTAAAATACAAGGCGTTCTACCCGTTATGTCCGTCGCTCTAACCTCCGGCCGATATCCTATTCATAGTGACATACCAGTGTAGCTGCAACGCTGGCCTATAAGAGTTATAGTGTCGAAAGGGGGTCGTCGCATGCTTGCGTCCAACGTTGAACTCGCACCAATTTCTTCGGGACTCCCAGGGTGTCACCATTGATATACGTACGTCGTTGCCAGTTCAGTCGAATCATTCGGAACATCAAACACGTCTTGGTTGGACAGGAACGATACTGGACGGGTCGTCGAGCACCAGTCACAAATTTGGTCCGGCTTAGTCCCATCGAATTTAGGGGCGTTCCGTATAGCTGATGTTCCCGTGTTCCTCCATGCTTGCTGCCTATGATAAACTTGTGCCGGTCTGTACTTTGTCGTCCTTCTCTTGGCCAGCTTGATCATATTCTCGGACCCCTTGCCGTATGCTGGCGTGTATCGTCGGGTTTCGTCGGATTGTCCGGCTCGGTCCTATCCATAGACCACCTGTAGCGTGCCAACATGTCTGGTTCATCGTGTTCTTCTCGCTCAGCTCAGTTCGGTTCGCAACCGACGTGAATCGTGTCAACCTGTTGGGTGGGGTTAGCGTGCGCATCTGCTGGTCGGGCACGATAGCTCAATCTAATTCGCGCATCTTCTGATGCATTTCGACCTGTTAGTCTAACTTCATGTCATTGTTCAGCTCAAGTCTTGCCGCGGGTTGCCTGAATCGCGCCGGTCTGTTTGACGGGCATCTTTTACTCGTTCAGCTCGATACTGTACGCTTTTCGCCTGAGGCGTGCTTGTCTTGTTCGCCGGGCTTACACCCCTCGTCCAGCTTTGGTTCAATGCCGTTCGACTCGATTCACGTTAAATTCCGAGTTTGTTGGGTGATGTTCAAGTACGTATACCAGTCGGTAGCTCCACCGCAGCAAGTGTCTTTGCGATGTGTACTGCACACCAAGGGGGCTCAAATCCGGTAAAAGTGTAACAATGAGATGGCCGACCGATGAATGGTCTTCAGAGGCTAACACGCAGTCGTGGCGAGATAAACTCGAGCAGGACTGGCGATGATTTAGACGATGATGGATGATCTGAAGTGGGCGCTGGTTGGGTCACCAAGAATGTATATCACGATGTTCTGCAGATATTTCAAATGTGTGAAGAGTGAATGGGGAGTGTGCAAACTCTCCTGTTCGTCCCCTTGATATGATCTCGGAGAGCAAATTACGCATGGTACGTATCGTAACGCCTTCAGAAGGTCCGCAGCACCTCACTTTTAGATATTTATCAATATCTGATGGTAATATCCGACACGTACGAGAACCTAGTCAGTCGCACCTCGTTCAGCTGGGTTACTGAATGAATGTCGTTCTAAATAAGTATCCGCTTCCATGTTAAAAGCAATGGATATCTAAATTGTACACGAAAGCGCACCCAGTATACTGCATACACAAAGTTGCTATTGAACGTCTACCTGTGTACGGTGAATCTCCCGAGGAATCCAACCCTTTAAAGCAAAATATGGTTACCATTAAATTGACTGGGCATCCCACCAGTGGGGTTATGTCTGCTCATGATCGGCATTCCCACGCAATACAGGCGTTTTATATCGACATAGGGATTCTCCGCGCAACGGAGTCAAACAGGGCCATTGGTATGTGTGTTCTCCATATATATGCTTGCCTTCTGTTTGCCGTACCATGTACGTTATCGCTTGACGCTTTTGTTTCTTTAGGTATAGCTTCAATAAGTAGATGTACCGCTGAGGGTTTTGGATATTCTGTTTTCAAATCTTGATACCTGAGTAACGTTGAATGGGGAATTCGATGTTGCCATAAAGCGGCAATCTACATCAGGGGGACTGACGCCACTTTTGGTTCCCAATTTAATTATCAGCGAAACTCTCGACTGAACCCTCATTGCCACTATTCTTTTTGAACCCTCGTTTAGTCAGTTTCGCTGTCTTAAGCCTTATGAAGGATCTCATTCGACAGGAAAATGGGGCTCCGGCCCTACATATTTGTTAATTCTCCTCGAGGACTCTAGCAACAACTCGACGCTAGACCTCGGTTGAGAATCTGCGTGAGGTCAACCTCGACATACTCACTAGCTGCTGTAGAGGAAACCAAGCTTATGCATCCGCCATTTATTAAACCTCGAAGCAGCCAACGGTCAAAGTGCACAGCGTGTCTGAACCGCGGCCTAACGAAAAGCACAAAACAAATATGGACATTACAGTAGAGTCGCCCGTTAACCCGAAGACAAGGAGGGTGGATAAAATCCTCCCTTGCCTTTGCCCACATATTATGGGACACCAAACCTAGATAACTGTTGCTACGGTATAGGGGCAACCCCCATTTCTACCGTTATGATTTGGCCACTGGACGAGTGGCTCTGCGCTGCAAACAAACACAAACTTGATATTGATTGTTGACGTAGCGTAAACCCAGTCCCATGAGGGTCCATGTCGCAATGCCAAACATCCTAGGAAATGAAGGCTGCGAACAAGAACGGTAGTTACTCGGCAGAGTGGCCCTAAGCGGGTATAAGTATGTCGGGCCTAATAATGACACCCTTACCGTAGTAGGGCCCCAGTCTAATTTTCTACGAAAACGACCTGCTTATACTCTCGACGAATATGCAGCCTGGATCCGCAGCCCCAATTCCTAGAAGTCACTCGGAATCGGTGACCCCATTATGTTGAGATTCCTATGTCGTGTTCTACAGAGTGCACAGTTTGGAACTATATTACACAACACACACCCTACGTATCATGGTCGTCAAGAGTTACAGGCCAGGCCGCCAACAATGGTACACAGGAGTGACGCGAGTTGTGTGACTTTACCATTATTTCGTCGCCCTATACCTCAAATATAAACCTTGTGTGAAATGAGTTCAGCTCGAATTGATGCGGGCTAAAACCGGTTTACCGTCGTATATTTGATACCTGGTATAGGTACTTCGTACTACAGTGGGAGCAGTAGTTATAGTAGAAGTGCTGTAACAGCAGCAGTAGCAGTAGCAGTAGCAGCAGCATCAGCAGTTTTAGGTGTAGTACTACTCCCACTACTACTTGCTGTATATCGGCCGTACAGTTAAACGGGCGATGATCACATACTCGGCGGTTGGGACATCACCAGTCTCAGACTCCGGCCGACTTTCATCCTACGACCGTGGTCGCATCACTTCGGCCGATGCAGGCTTTAAAACAATGGCTGTGGCAATTTTTGCGACTGCTCGAAAATCTGTCTTACCTGACCCTGTGTGGAATAAGACGAGCCTGTTCTCATTTAAGATGAGATCCGTGCGCCACGTGCGTGACAGAAACTCAGATGAAAACACACGCAAATACGCTTTTCTGTAGCCCATAAGTAGTGACCAAAACAAGAAAAACAGAAATATTTCATGACATGACTTTACGCGCAGATACGCCTCCTTTCAAACGATGCACATCAAGTTTATCGTAATTACGTGTCTTTAAAACATTGCAGCAAAGCGTTAACGACAACCGAGAGGTACACGAGACAGATAATGAGCAAAAGGCGATAGTAGAGTGTCCCACCATCATTGGGATTTAAGCCTAGAGGCCGAACTGTCGTTTTGCTTACCGCGAGGGTCGACCTATGCCTAGCCGCCCCTACGACTGCTGCCAGGTTGGTGTTATGCCTTGTTTTAGCTAACCTGCGGCAGTACGGTTTCCCCAAGGTTCCCACTTACAATGGTCTCCAGGCCCTAGGCAATGCGTTTCTTGCCCCACCGCAATATATATTGTTCGTCTCACCTCCGTTGTCTGCAAAATTGTTTGCAAACACGTTGGAGCCGTCGGTGTAGATATCGGACTTGCGGGCGTAGATCGCACCTGAGTTACGACAAGAAATGTGCGTAAATAGATTGGATTTAGGTTCTTTCAGCTCAACACCCACAATCAATACCTACCGTGCAGGAGACAGACGTAGGGCCCGGACGGGAGCAACCGCGGAGCACAAACTACTTTTGTACACATTCCAGACCCTCGGCCCACGAAGCAAAGTTGGACAAGCAGTACGCCAGATTGTATCGACCACTGGGTCACGATGTCTATGAACGGAAGCAACCCCAAACCAGAAGTAGCGGGCCAACATAATATTCACTTTATATGCGATCGTAAGAGTCTGGAACAAGGTAACATGTTTTTCATCCACGTTTCCGACTGACCCAGGCACAATTCCAAGATCCACCGTTCCCGTAGTGTTTGGACAGCTCTATTCTCTCACATGTTCGACGGCAGCATGCCGCCAAGAATGCCCGCTCTTGTTGCGGTAACATTGTGTGCACCAGTGGTGACTTACCCGCTGAAGTAATTGGATTCTTACCTTCAACGGCCTTGTGGTCAAACCGTGACCACCGTTGTCTTCTAAAAAAACTCGGTATGTGCGTAATGGTTATAGTGCAGAGTGTACACCAGGTAACTATACGTTATATTCTCTCGACACCAGTCTTCCACGTGTCCCGTTCAGTAGTAGGTAGGCCGTGGAGAGCAAGGTCTGCCAACAACAACGCGACTGCACCCATATCATACGTTACATGTGTGGTGTACGTACGCCAACTCTAGAAACGTATTTGTGGTACAACACAGCTTTCCCCGTATGTTCGTCCCTGGTTAGTAGGCGTACGCTTGATAGTAGACACGTCGAGAGGTTACCGGGCAAAGAAAGCAACAACCTCAAGCGTTGCTTCTTGTTGGGCGCCATTTGGGCGTACCTTTGTTGGATAATGTTTGTTGTGGTCGATGCACTTGGCTCCTACCTTGGCCAACAAAAACACGGGAAGGCATACAATATGAGCAGCAAATGCTGAAGTTTTTCGGTTTCCTCAGGCACTCTCTCACCTCCCTTGTTTGAAGCATGGTTGTTCGCGAACGTGCAGCCGGACACAAACACGATACTGGAGGAATACGCGCTGACTGCTCCGCCCCTGCGTGCATTCCCTCCCTCTAGCACTAAGTGGTTGAGGCGGAGTATGGAGCCCCTAGACACAGAAAATATTCCATCGGAACTTCCGTTGGTAACGTTGGCCCCCGCATTGTTGTCGGCGCCCAGCCCGCCCAGAATGGTTGGAAACCCCGACCCGGTGACAGTGATGCTCTTGTTATTCGACACGTCAATCCTCTCCCCGATTTGCAGGCTTGTGTACCAGGTTACGTTGAACTCTCCGAAGCCAGTGCACTTCAATTCCTCCACGAGCGTTTGAACGTCAGCCAGTGTACTCACGCTCAATGAAAAAGTACCTGCAGGACACGGTGCTGTGTCCGCACCAGACACGAAGAACGTGATCAACCAAGCCGCCAGCAGTGCCGGCAGACCCCGTATCATGCTGCTCAACAAAGGGACGAGACAATCAGTTGCATGGCAGACAGCGCTTGCATCAGTACGATTTCTGACCGAACGCGCAGGTTAAATCATTTAATTAGCAAACGCCTATTTGATTGTATCCTTCAAGGGTGCGCTCATAGCACCGTTGCCTGGAAAGGGGTGAACGACGTGCCGTAGCGTGACTTTTAAACGCCTGTTGTCGAAACTCTCAACCGTGGTGTTGATACTCTTGGTTGTTGTAACGTAGCGAGTGCACTGGACGCACATTGGTTTTGTACCTTTCACACCGTAAAATACCGCCGATTATCTTTGTGGAATCACTTCCAATCCAAATGTATTTGAGTTGCAGTTGATTACACGAGGACTATACACTGGCTACGAAGTGTAGTCCGTCCAGCGCTGTGACGCTCCAGGCTACGTATCAGGTACTCGCGCGAATATGTTTGTCGTACTGTATCTCCACCAGAAGTCCCCAAATTGCGTATCGGGGACGAGTGTCGTCAACAGCGACATCGCCCCGAGCGAAAATATTGAAACCTCTGCGGAGCAAGAACATGTTCGGATGAGAACCTATTGCTGCAGCGAACAGAATCCCTCAGCGTGACCAGAAGGACACCATTCGCAGGCCATGTCGGCAACAAAAACCCGACACCATAAGGTGCAGCACATTGCAAACCCACGAAGAAATAACGGATGATAACTGGAGTCCCGAACTTCGAGGGAAACCTCCCAGTATAGAGGTACGACAGGAGTAGGCTAGCGCCGAGCTTGATCTTTCCTCGCCATACGTCCAGTTCCTACCAAACCAGATGTCCCTCTGGCCTACGGCGATCCACCGCAGCAAGTCCTTCCCCAGCTTCACCAGACACAATTCTTGCACGAAACCCCGGTCCAAACGTTTGAAGCACATGCACGGACGAAACACTTGGTGTCATACGTGTATGCTGGCGGTTTTACATATCCCTTTACGTACGTATTGGGTAAGACCTACCGACCACCTTAGGCTTCGTGCGCTTGTACCCCAATGGGTGGCATCATCGTAGATCCAACATATGGCAGTGCATTTCTGCACTTCGCTCTATAACGGTTCAACACCGGCTGGGGTGGAGAAATACATATTTTACCTCTCTACGACAGTAGTAATGTGGCCAGGCCGAGGCCGTTCTTTGCCTTTTGTAAACTAAGCCTCTTCAATATGGGGTGTTTATAGGCTAAGAACATGCAAATAAGATATTCCCTTTCCACTGTCGACTGCCTGTAGTGTGCTGTGTACTGTCTGTCGGCGGCGTACTAGAAGTGTGGTAAATGAGGTAAGGCTGCCTCGTACTTGCAGTCGTATAGTAGGCTGTGTGCGTCGGAAGCAGAAGAACAAATCCCGCCGCATAAGCAAATATCAGTGCTTAAAACAAAATTCACTGCAAACAAAACAATACACTCACAGAAGATGCACCTCCACCAAACCCACATCACAGCACGGCAACCGCGGCCAACTCGAGACGACATGCAACGATACAGGCCATACGGATTAGCCCCAGCCCGCCGGCTTCTGGAGACGGCGGGTTTGTGGAAATCGGCCACATACAGCTCTCGCAAACAGTAAAAACCATGAATCTTGCACATACACAGCAGTACACCGCTGACAGACACACTGAATAAAAAATGTAAACCTATACGCATTCATCAATGAAGAGCCCCGTTTGAGATATGTTTAAACACTGCCCGTTACATACACACCGATAGCACTAGCTGTAAGTGTCCGATTTCCACGAACCTGCCATCTGCTGCAGGGAACCGGCGGATGCTACCACGTGGGGCATGTTTCATCACAAGGAATTTCGAGTTGCCCGCGGTGGCCGTGTTTCGTTGTTTGGTGGCTAGTTGCTTTTGTGTGAAATGTTTCTGCGGTGGGACTCGAGTTTTAAACATTAGACCACTCGATACCAAGACCAGTCAGCTTTGCCCCGGTGAAGGGACTACGCCAGGCGGCCACACCGCCAGCTGAAGATTCGCGTTCACGGACCCACACCAAATGGACAAGTATTTTGCAAGCACTTGAGAACCATGTCGTGCGGTGCCGGATAGGAGAAGCTTTGACAGCACCCACCACCCTGATGTTAGGGCTCAGGTATCCAGGGTCGAGTGTTTGTGACTCGATAGCACACAGCATCCAACCATCACCTACCCTTGCCCGCTTTACATGCGACCGATCTACTGCAAAGGTGTTGAAACATGCTGCTAGAGCCCCGGATGCCGGCGAGGATATGCATGCGTGAACTGTCAGTTGCACGCGATGCGGGTTGGACAGTCGAGCTGTCTGTGTTACGAGAAAAATTGACTGGCTTATCAGGGTATGCCGACGTGACGGTATCGACGGTAACGGCAGGACGGTATGGTAAGCCGTCGTCAAAGTTGGTCCCGTCGTCCCGTCCTGTCGCACCCCGTCGACAAGGTATCTATCGTTGAAATATACCGTCCCGTCCCGTCATCAAACATCAGACCCGTCGTCCCTTCCCGTCGTGAAATATTGAATTTTCCGTCCCGTCCCGTCGTGAAAAATTAAACATCCCGTCCCGTCCCGGAATGAAAAATGATTTTACCGTCCCGCCCCGCCGTGAAAAATCACTTTTCCCTGTGCGAGTATGCGCACAGCAGCACACAGCAGCAGCAGACATAAGGCTGTCTTGGCACGACGAGCACTCCATAACCGGGTATCTCCCCCGGACCAAAACCACAGGCCTCACTGATCCTATCATAACAAGCCGAGGGTCGCAAGGGCCGATGTCGGCGACCTCTGTGTCTTGTCTTCTCCTGTTATTGGTTGCTTGCAGTCGCTACGAGCACACAAGCTCTGAAGCTTGACAAACTGAGGTTTCCGGTGAATCTTGCCTCGACAGCAGTTGTTAAGAAACTTTATCTTGGCTAAGGCTTGCGGCTTATGGTGGTCTCAACGTTAAACAAAGTCTGTCAATAGCTTTGCCCCCCCCCCCCCAATCTTCTGATGTATTACTCTACGATCTAAACCCCATCAGCCCCACAATTATCTGACTCTGCTTCCCTTCAAAATAACTACACATCCTTATTATGTATAATTCATGAAATCATGCATGCCCAGCGTTTGTACACCTCCCGAGGTCCATGGGTGTTAAATTTTCTTCCCCTCAATAATGAGACTATATATCCCCAATAGGTTACACAAAACACGTAGTACGCGCGATCGAAGTATCCCACGCAGCTTGCAAAGTTGAGATTCGAC